>SZWC01004718.1:35340-48257 GCA_023375785.1 Penium margaritaceum | reverse complement strand
GGAGGAGTGGGGGCTGCCGCAGGGCAGTCCTCAAGCTCAACAGTGGCTACCATAGGGCAGACCATTGGAGCAAACGTGAGTGCTACATCACTGTCGCAAGGTCTTGGACCCTTGGGAGGAGTCCCCATTTTCAAGGGGACTGACTTCCCCCTTTGGAGATGGCAGTTCGAGCTGGCAATGAAAGTGCGCGGCCTCATCAAGCTTTTGAAGGGAGAGGAGAAGGTTCCCGCGGTGGGCTCACCAGAGCACGAGGCATGGATGGAACGGAATGATATTGTCATGTCATTCCTGAGCAATGCAATTGCTAAAAAGTATGTTCCCATCATTGCCGGGTACACGCTGGCTTCTGAAGCTTACGATTAACTCTAGCGCGTTCACTAGTCCACCTCCCTCACGAACAGATTATTCATCCTACAACGGCTGATCAGCATGCGGGTGAATGAGGGTGAATCAATCCTCAATTTCCTATAGGAGTTTGAAGGACTCCTTGGTGAGGCTCGCCAGATGAACTGGGATCTTGACAAAAACATGCAAGCCATGATCCTCCTCATGGCGCTACCGGAGAGCTGGAGCCCAATGATCACCGTCATGGGCGGATGGAAGGAGGATGACCTGACGTACACGGCAGTATCCGAGTACGTGCGAAACAAGGCCATGCGCCGCAGTGGAAGTGAGGCTAACTTCTCAGCCTATGCCGTTTGCTACGGTGGCCGCGGGAGCAAAGGGTCACCCTCTGGTCAGAAAGGCGCAAGCAGAAGCAGTGGCGGTGGAGGCAACAATGGCGGCAAGGCTCCCAAGTGACAGGGCAACTGCCGCAACTGCGGCAAACCTGGGAGCTGGGCAAGAGAGTGCAGGTCGCCAAAGAAGGAAGACAGCGGAAGCAGTGGGAACAATGGCAACAAAAAGGGTGGCAAAGAAGCTACCAACATGATGGCACAGAGCATGCCTCCGGCAAAAGGAGCGGCGCTGCTCAGGCCAAGAGCTTTCGGGCTCCACTCCGGCACCAATCATCACTCTCACAACAACCAGGCTGGATTTGTCTCCATTAGCCCCACCGATCGGCGGCTCAGATGTGCAAACGGTAGCATCGTGAATGCAAAGGGCGTGGAAGACAAGCTGGTGAGCATCAACCTTAATGGTGTAGAGAAGGATCTACGGCTATGTGACATGGTCTACATGCCCTCATTTGTGGCAGACCTTATGACTGTGTCAAAAATAACGGACAACAACATGACGGTGGTGTTCACGCAGAAGAAGGCGGTCATTGCCAGGAACGAGGAGATCAAGGTCATCTACGCCAACAAAGATCTCATGGCACAGGTTCCACGGGTTAACTGACTCTACGTATTGCAGACAACGGTAGCAAAGAGCTAAGAAGACGAGGGTCATGCGGGTGCAGCGGAGGCAGTGGACTCGGCACCAACGCAGGAGAGCACACCAACGAGAACTGAAAAAGCATCCTCTGCCACAAAGAACGAAGACGCTGATCTGTGGCATAGACGCTTTGGGCACATTGCAAACTGCACGCTCCAAGTCATCCAGCAATAACAGCTAGTCCGTGGCATGGATAGTTGCAAGAAGGATGCGGTTGGGTGTGGCAACCTGTGTGAACCTTGCCTCCAAGGCAAGACCAAGCGAACGCGCTTTGAGCGCAATGGTCGCCGCGCAGAATCAGCCCTTGACCTGATTCACAACGGCGTGTGTGGACCCTTTCGCACGGCGTCAAACGGTGGTAGCAAGTATTTTCTAACCTTCATAGATGACCACAGCCGCAAGGTGTGGATCTTCTTCCTCAAAACAAAGGGAGAGATCAAAGAAAAGTTGTGGGAGTTTGTCGCCATGGTGGAGCGGCAGACCAGAAAGAAAGTCAGAGCGATGCGGAGCGACAACGGCGGAGAGTACGAGGCATGCAAGGGCTGGTTGCGGCAACATGGGATCAACCACCAGCCCACAATGCCTTACACGCCACAGAGCAATGGTGTTGCCGAACGGATGAATCAGACCATCCTCGGCATAGTGCGTAGCATGCTCTTTGATGCCAGGCTTCCACCGCGGTTGTGGACGGAAGCGGCAAGAACGGCATGCTATCTTGTCAACCTGACTCCTGCGGCTGCTCTGGGCAGGCGCGGAAAGAAGAAGGGAAAGCAACAGATGACGCCACAAGAATTTTGGTCAGGGAAGAAGCCGGACGCATCACACCTGAAAGTATTCGGCTGCACCGGATGGGCAAAGGTTCAGGCGGGTGAGGGTGCCGGCAAGCTGGATGCAAGAGTGCAAAAGTGCGTTATGGTGGGCTATGAGACGGCCCACAAGACATACCGCTTGTGGGACCTGGCAGGAAGAAGACTCATCACCAACCGGGACGTCACCTTTGATGAAAGAAAACCAGGCAAGGAAGAGATGCTTGATCCCATGCAAGCCCCAAAACAGGGAGAGTGGTTGGTGCTGCTGGGATCAGGAGATCAAGCTCCCGTAAACTGGCAAGTGGTGCCAGTACAACAGGCCGTGAAGAACAGTGGTGTGGCAGGGAGACCGGCTGCACAGGCTGACGCAGCGGTGAGCTCCGACACGGAGTCAGAGACGTTTGAGGCCTCTGAGACCAGCTCGGAGGCCAGTGGCTCTTTAAAAGAGGAAAACTTAACTCGAGGGCAGCCAACAACAAAGGAGCAACAGCATTGCAAACATCCAAGAACAATGCAACGTCGGAGCACATGACAAAGAAAACAAACTCCAATGTACGACGCTGACACCGGAAGCTGGACTGGACTGAGTTGGTCTTGTTTGGCTCAGGGAGAGCCACTCACTGTGGTTGAGGCGCTGGCAAGGCCCGATGCGGCCAGGTGGAAGGAGGCGGTGGAGAGCGAGCTCGCGTCCATCGAAGAAAATGGCACATGGGTGCTAGTGGACAAACCCCCTAACGCTCACGTGGTGGGCTCAAAGTGGGTGCTGAGGTTGAAGCGGAAGCAAGATGACAGCATCGACAAGTACAAGGCAAGAGTCATGGCGAAAAGATTCTCACAGCGCGCAGGATCTCAGTACGATGAGACCATCTCACCGGTTGTCACGTTTGCCTCAATAAGGTCCCTGCTTGCCGTTGCTGCTGCCAAAGACCTTGAGATCCACCACATGGATGCGAAGACAGCCTTCCTTTATAGGAAGCTCGACAAGGAGGTGCTAATGGAGGTACCGGAAGGTGTCAAAGCACCCGAGGGTAAGGTGTGCAAGCTGGTGAAGGCATTGTACGGGCTGAAACAGGCCCCACCGATCTGGTACAAGGCGATGGATAGCTTCATGGCTGAGATCTCCTTCGCACATTGTAAGAATGACCCCAGTGTCTATGTGCGAGAGGACGAACGTGGCTTGCAACTCGTGGCGTTGTACGTGGATGATCTTATCATGTGTTCTTCCTCATAGGAGGCCCTCACAGACGTCAAGAAGAATTTGGCCAGCAAATTCAAGATGAAGGACATGGGACCTCTCGAGTACTACCTCGGGATTGCTATTCATCACAACCGCAAAGCAGGCACCATCGAGCTCAACCAGACAAAGTAGATCATGGATGTCTTGAAGTGCTACAACATGGAGGATTGCAAGCCCGTCAGCACCCCCATGCCCTTCGACTGCAAGCTCTCCTCCTCCATGTCACCAAGCAACGAGGCAGACCGGGGGGAGATGCAAAACATTCCATACCAATCAGCCGTTGGGAGCCTCATGTATGCGATGGTGGGAACGCGACCTGACATTGCTTATGTAGTGGGTCAGGTGAGCAGGTTTGTGGCCAACCCTGGGCCAATACATTGGCAAGTGGTGAAGCGGATTTTTGCTACCTCAAAAAGACTCGGCACGTTGGACTTCAATTTGGAGGTCTAGAAGGATCAGACTTGCTACGACTGACATGCTACACTGACGCGGACTGGGGAGGACGGATTGATGATAGGAAGTCAACCTCAGGGTTTGTCTGTCTTCTCAATGGTGGTCCGGTCTTGTGGGCAAGCAGGAAGTAGGACTGCGTCTCACTTTCTACTGCTGAGGCAGAGTACATTGCACACTCCGAAGTGTACAAGGAAACACAGTGGCTTTGTAGTTTGCTTGATGAGATCAAAGCACCACAAGAGGAAGCAACCATCATCCACATCGACAACCAAAGTGCCATCGGTATGGCAGAGGACGACATGATCTCCCGGCGTACAAAGCAAATTGATATTCGGTACCACTACTCACATGACCTTGTCGCCAAGGGTGTCGTGGAACTGGAGCATGTCGCAACCAAGAAAATGCTTGTGGACTTCTTGACAAAGCCGCTAGATAGCGACATGCATGTTGCAGGTGCTCGAGGAGTTGGCATGGTGGATGCAAGAGATGAGAACTAAAGACCAAGAATATTGACATGCACAAACACATCCTATGCTGAAGAAAACTACCACAGCAGGTGGCCTAAGGTGCAAGGGAGAGATTGTTGTTCTTCTATGCCCCATGGCCACTGCTATGGCTTGACGGACAGGTTGGGCATGCACTGCTCCCTTGGAGTAGGTCCCCCAAACCTTGTTTGTGGTGCAAGTCCAAGCGAGACACCAGAAGTGTAGCGCAATGGATAGTATGTTGGACTTAGGGACAACAGGTCCTACGATTGAGCCTTGATGTGCGCAGGAGGTTTTTTTCCTTCCTGCACAGGGGGGAAGTTTCTTAGACATTCCTCCATGCATGAGAAGAGTGCGCCACTTGGCGGTAAGTGGATGCGCCAATTGGCGGACTGGTGAGGTGGTGTGGAGTGACCACCCCAAAAGTGCCACTACACACACACCTTAGAAGCCAGGTCTAGGACTATATGTATCAGGCTCATTCCTCATTCTAATTACACAATCTGGCCTTAGATGCTCATCACAGAGTTTTCCAACTAAGGAACAGTATAAAGAAGACACTGGTTGGTCTAAGCCCCAGGAGTTAGTCTTTGACTAGCACCTCGCGCGAAAGTGACCAAGTGTTAAGTGGACACAGTTGCTACCAAGTGATTGCCTAGGAACTGCTCAGTGTGGAACTGTGATCCTGAGGGTGATATCTTCTCCTAGCTGAAATGCTAAGAGCGGACGGTAGGTGCTACTGTGTCGGCCCTGTTTTCTAGTTTGTTTGCCTCAGGCCGGTTGACACCTTGAAGCACCTTCACACTTTGGCAGCAAGTCTGACACACAATAGATTATGAAAATATAGAATTTTGGGGGAACAACACAGTGAAGGAAAGTTTGGATACTTGGATAATTGTTCATTAGCACTCAGTGTAGATGCATGACAAGTGTTGGAACTAGTGAGTGCATGTATACAACAATACATAAAGAGAAGGAGAAATTCTCGGTGGTTTGTATGCTTTTGGTGATAGATGCCTGTGAAACCCTGTCGTGAGACTCTACCATGACAAGATTCATTCACAAAATCAGCGGCATCCATAATAGAAGGTGGCTGATTTTGTAAGAGTCGTACACCAAAACATCAAGGGCTATGAAGGTTGGCCAAAACAAATATTTCTGGCTAAAATGAAGAACTTGAATTTGACACAGAATTCATGAACGCAATGATACAACTACCATGTCGCATTGTTAAGGATGTCATGTATGCTTAGAACGTAACCTTAGCACAGGGCTACTTCACACCCTTCACCTACATGAGTTTCTATGGCCTCCACATGGCCAAATTTATCATTGCATCAATTTCCCACCACGTGTCAACCTCTACATTGTTACTCCAACCGGTTGAGGGAACGTCAACCACCTTCTCCTATCTTTGGGGGTTTGATTCAAAGTACTATAATACAATCAAGCACTTTCTACAAGTGTCGAAAAAACTACCACAAATGCATTGATATGTTTTCATTTTGTGGTCAACTTCTTGAGAGTGATAGAATCTTACAACGACGAACCTCAACATGATTGAAACTCCATAAAATTTGGATGGAGTTTTTCAAAGCAACCACTTACGAAGCGACATCTCATGGCCCACGCAACTGAAGCATCCAAGTTTCCAAGTATGCCACATTGTTGTTTATGATTTTGTATACATGTTCTTGACAGTTCCAACATTTGTCATTGAAGTATGCTTATTGCTAACGACAAACTATTCAACTATCCAAAATCCTTTAGTCATATTCTTTTATGCACAAAATCCATGTCAACCATCCACATTCTAACTTCATAACACTTGGTATCTTTACTTGATGACATTGGAGGAGCAGCCAATGAATTCATTCCAAGGCAAGAACCTCACACAAGTCTCCATCGCAGACCTCGCAACATTTATTGTAAACAAAGCAAGCTTAACAGGCGGTGGAAATTGTTTTTTGGCAAAGAATTTGAGGATAGAGGATCAACATCACACATTCTATGATGCGCTTTGAGTGAACTTTTCAGCAACATCAGGCTTTGCTTGATTGGCAAAGATTCGACGAGTCTGACGACCAATCTAGTAACATAACCCTCAGGGCATTTGCCTGTGCTATTTCCTGTCAAAGTGGAGCCTGGCACGATGGAAGGCACATGCCAACAAGCATACATAAACGAGGACCTACATTGGAAAATTTTAGGTTTGAAGAGCCTAAACAACCATCTACTCAAACGATTCACAACACCTGTGGACAAGCGTCAAAATGCATTCACATGGGAAGTATTGCTCATCGAGGGGAACAACTTGTTGACACTTAGGGAGGGGGCGGTGATGAAGTTACTACATGCTCTATTGTAACAAGGGATTCCCCTTCCTCAAAAAGATCTTTTGTGCCCAACAAACATGCCTTGTACCCTTGGTTGAGAGACAAGAGGAAGAAAAATTGTGGTGTTCAATCTTGTTGAAAGTACAAGTATTACACAAGGAACGACACTTAACAAATAGCTCAACACTGCGCTCTAACACAATTCTTGGCCCACAATTGCGGTGCAACACTTTTCTAGGCCGTTAAGGCAGTCAAAGCAAGGGTCTCGGGTGAACCATCGTTGCAACAGTGAAAGGCCTTTAGGATGTCAAGGCATTCTCATCCCTAGCTGGCAAGCCTTGCCAGAATTATAGGGGCCTTTGAGGGATTGACCTCCTTCCCGGATAACAGAACTTCCCAAGCTTAGAGGGATGCTGGAGAGTTCACCAGCATCGTCCTCCACACAGGTTGGCATTCATGTGCCAGGCTTATAAGGGTCTTGGAGGGACCTTGAGTAGCTTGGTCAGGACCTCCGGTGCTAAGGCATGGAACCTTCCACGCGGTGTTAGAGATTGCATTGCAGATAGTGAAACTAGAGATACTAAGAAGTGGGAGGACCTTCTTCTTTTATACTTGAGATCGTGGAAAGTCGACAACCTCAACAAGAAGCTTCCTTTAAGTATTTTAGGTTTGCTGCCACATCCGCCTTACTTTGGAGAAACGTCCATCTAGTGGAAGCTTCCTTCAGTTTTGGGCTCAAACTGACAACTTTGTTGCTCTAGGGAGAATCTTCCTTGTTGAGGAAGTTTTGTCAAGTCTTCAAGTGAAGCTTCACATGAAGGTTGCTTGCTCATGAGGCCTTCCTCTTAGGATGATTGATGTTACCATGCTGCAACATCAGGCCCGTTGATCTAGATCCACTAGAAGCTTGTACCGAATTGCCCCATGAAGATCCAAGGGTTTGGGCATCATGTAAGGCTGAGGTGATGCCCTATAGGCCTCTTGTTCAGTTTGCATGTTGCCTGTCAAGTCATCAGGATCCCCTCTTAACGTGAGGGCCGGTGTAGCAGCTTGGAGATCTACGCTTCCAGAATCATGCACTCTCATCATGCGCATGTTTGTCCACAAAACCCTTTCACACCCTTCAGGGCTGCTCTCTAGAAAAAAATGGCACTTCCTTGTAAAGATTCTCAGCCAAGTCAGATTCGGTAGATTCACAGAAAAACTCATATAATCCTCGCAAAGCCTCTGATTGGAGTGTCTTCTACGCCAAACCGAAGTTGTAAATTGGCAAAACTACCGTTCAATCGAACACATCTAACTCTCAAGTGAACCTCAAATGCAGTGGGCACTCAGAGAACTGTTAGGAAATGCATAAATTCAAAAGGACCAACGATCCGGATGATGAGTTTGAAGGTGTACGTCACCACTGCTGGAGTCAACAAAAAAAAATTAACATGTCCATCTAGTTTCTTTTCATGGCATAACATCAGGCCACTGGTCTGATCTAAAGACCATCCAACGGCAGCAAGGGATGGACAGACGTGAATCAACGGCTCTGGCAGATGGAACTTTCACACACCATGCATGCTCGATTTGCAAGGCAAATGTAAAACCTTGAGGTATGGTAAATGTGATGTCGCTACCACAAGACCAATAACAACAAAGAAGAAAAAAGGACACGACAAGCCTATGTCATGTGATGACGATGTATGACATGGCTTCATTAGCAGCTATCACCAACCATGAAATGGTGGGGTTTGCAATACAAACAAGGTTTCTACAAGGTTTGTGTGGAGTTTGAGACTCCCCATGGAAGGGGAAACTGTTGCGCCTCATTACCACCAATTCCTGTAGTTGAGTGCACAAAAACAATATCCAATACCCTCAAAACCTATCAAGGGACATTTTTTATTCAAATTTCATGCTCCAAGAAGAGTTTTGACATTCAAAATCTATGTGTTGTTTTTTCCTCTAAGCTATGGGCCAGAAATCTTGAGTCACCCTTGCAATTGAGGACTCCGGCCGAGTGACGACCAGCGACAAAGGTTGCTCAATGTGGACCTTGCTAGCCGTTGATAGGTTACAATTCCTTTGATGGCTAGTGAGGCAAGTTAAGTGACTTTCGTCACTGACTGTTGATGAGGCAAGTGTTGATGAAAACATGTTTTTGCTTGGCCAAGGATGCTTGTCGTGGTGAGGCATGGTAACTGACTGGGTACGTAAGCCTTTGTTTGTTTTTTCTTTTTCCTGATGCTAGGCAGATGAGAGTCTATGATTCTGTTTCATGGGTATCTAGGCTTTTGGCCCATTTTTATGTGGACTAAGTGGAATGTATGGCAATGATGGGAAGCTTTATAAGCAAGACAGAAAATGTGGTTTTGAGGGTACATGGCTGTGAACTAATTATATGTCTCCGACCATAGGCCAGGGAACACGCTTCAGTCACATGGTGGGAGCCACCATACACTTGTCCCACCTTGAAGTGAATTGTCATCGTGTACACACGGGGACAAAATTCAAATGTTCAAAATGAAAACTAATGGAAATACTTGACCATTGTATAAGATCCGTTTTCCTTGATAACATGTAGTTTTGCGTGTTAATCTTGCACAGGCTAAGGGAAAACGGTGGAGCCACATAGAGCAGGCCATACTAGAGATAGGACCTGCGATATAGGTTGAAAGGGAAACTATTGCAAAGGTTTCCGAGTTGCACTGTCTGCAAAACGCACCTACATGGTCTGACGGGAAGACTTCGCGACAAGGCCAAGTACCTGTTTAACATGTTTGACAAATGTCCGGAACTAGTTGTAATCTATGACTTATGATGTTTTGGGAATCATATGTACATCAAAGGCTGCGACCCTCATAAATGCCTATCATATGAGCCGATCGAAGGGCTGAACTTAGTGCTCAATAAATCATTGTGAAACTGGTGGGTGGCTGAGTAGGATATGAGATCCTTACCGTCAAATTCAAAACAATGTGTTATCTGTGTTGGAATTGAGAAACCCCCAAAGAAGCATCCAATGTGAGAGGGTACGTTGAAACACAATGAAGTGAACAGTGCTTCAAACGGCAAAAACTTCGCAAAGATAAACTGAAGATGTAGAAGTTAGAGAGAAATGAAAGGAATAGACAATTGTATGTGTCTGGCCTCACCTCCCGACGTGTACTTAAGTGGGCAAGTCTAAAAAACCAGTCAGAAAATTGATTATCCCACTGGCAGGCTCCAAAATAAGAACAAAAGGGGAGCCGACAGGTGCACAGGCTCCTTGGTTTTCTGAATGACAAACCGAAAGAAGCGCCAACTTTAGAATAAAGAACTCAACGCAACTTGATCATGAACAAGTAAGAAAAGTGTAACGCAGAGAAGGGATCCCGGGAGGTGGTCACCAAGAAAACTCTGGAGAGAATGTGAGGGCGCGTTGCTTGGTACTAATGCTGTCAAGTAGCCGTCGAATGTCCCTGCATACTAGCGAGCCATGGCAACAAGTCCAAAGGTCACCATGACAGACACACCAGCACTCCCCATGACCCACAATTGCCAGTCACCATGAGCGAGCAAGGGTCACAGAACAATGACAACAACGGCACACAGCCAAGGACATGAAACAGTGCCACACTGGAACTATAGAAAAGAAGAGGAAGCAACAAGAATGGGATATGAATCATGCAGGACCACAAAGAGGCGCAAGAAGCATAACAATGCGCATGAAAAACTTGATTTTGTTGTTGTAAAGCGCTTTTTTTAGGAGATTTTCACTCTGGTGCCGCGTGCCGACACCAACCACGTAAAACATGCTTGCATACACAGTGATGCTCAATGTTGATGTTCTTGGTATGTGCATTACACATGTTATCGTGCTCTGTTACGCGGTGCGTGCTCTTGTTGTCGTAGCGGATGGTGATGCAGCAGGTGGGCCAACGACGTTGTTGTATGAGACGACACAACGAGATGCTTTCATACACCCTAGTCCCCAATGCAAAAAACTCAGCCTCAGTCGAGCTCCACACTACGCAACCTTGCTTACCGCTATTCCATAAGACAGCTGAATTGCTGATCTGGAAGTTGTAGCCGGACCGGCTCCGCGCATTGCGATCATCGACCCAATCATTGTAAGTATATCTGTCAAGAATAGTAGACAGCTATGCGCCAAAGTACAAGCCAAAGCGTGGGCTAGAAATGACATGCCACACCATGCGTAGAGTATCTCTAGATGGAGATAACGTGGATTGTGCAAGAACTACGACAAGAATTTTACAACAAGGCAGTATCTGCGTGCGTCATGGTCCCTAGGAAAATCAGGGAGCCAATGACTCGAAGGTACGTCGTGACATCGACAGGCTCCCCCGGGCGATCTAGGTTTGCTGACATGAGGAGCCTCTATCCTGAAGGCGTCATTTGTGTGGATGCCAAGGGGATTGTAACCAAGAGGTTAGCAAAGTGCTCCCCCAACTTTTCGATGTAACCCGCCTTATACACATGTAGTGTAAAACACTGGCGATCACGCTCAATCTCCATTTCTACGAAGACACAAGTTGGACCAAGACAAGATCCTCCATTCTATGAACAGACCGGAGGAGATCCTTCATAGCGTTGATAGCCAACGGGTCGGCGGACGCAATCAAGAGGTTGTCTAGGTAGACCAGGAGAGTGACGCAAGGTGTACTGGATGCACTTACGAATGAAGCCGGGTCCACTGTGCTAAGGTGATATCTGCCTCGTTCCAAGGTAGCAGAGATCTCAAACTTCAAACAATGTGGAAGATTTCTTTAGACAATACAAGGCCTTTTGGAGGTGCCAAGCGTCGTCTGGTTTGTCCTTGAACCTTGGAGGCTGGACAAGACAGATCTCTTCCTCGAGATTGCTGTACAACAAGGCATTGTTCAAGTCCATATGGTGAAGCTCCCAGTCATGCTATGCCACCTCACTTAGTAAGGCAAAGGCCTTGCTGAGTCGGGTGGTGCTGTACTTGCCAACTGGAGCAAAGGTGGGATCAAAATCCAATCCAGGAACTTGGGAGAATCCACTGGGCGTAAGACTGGCTCTGTTCCACTGATCCATTTGGCCTCTCTTTCCCTCGAAACACCCAACGGGCTGATATGGCCTTTCAACCAAGAGAAAGCTGCATTTTCTCAGAAACTCCATGCTCCTATATTCCAACAAGCTCCTCTTGCATAGCTTGCTCTTAGAGGACTGGATCTGCAACGGAGTGTGCTTGTTGCACTGTATCTAATTAAGGCACCTGTGCCTTGGTGCCACTCGCAACGAGTGCGCTAGCGACCAAAGGATATGACAGAGGCTCATTAGACCCTACTGTCGTAATGAATCGGTTGAACTCATATGTGATGAGAGAATATCCAAGCATGGTGTTAGGATGTACAACAGCCGCGGCCAAGCCAATAGCGTCAAGATCCGAGACCGGCATTGTGGGTTCAACAACACTACTGTGAACGGGACAGACTTAATGCACTGGCTCAGACATGCCAGAGCAGGCTTTACCACTGGCAGATGGGTTATAGTGAGGTGTAGATTGTAATGGTCTCAGAAAACTACTTAACATACGAATAAATGACGACAAGATGGGAGGTTGCGAGGGTGCGACCGGGTCAGTTGCCAATGGAACCACAGTTGGCGTTGCAGACAATGAAGCAACAAGAGATGGCACAGACTTGGAAGGAGATGACGCTAGCATCAACACATGTGCGACAGGAGAGGATGTAGGCAACGACACAGACGTGACATGAGAGGACGTAGGCGACGATGTAGACGCGATAGGAGAAGAGATGGGTGATGAGATAGACGTGACGGGAGAGGATGTAGGTGATTATGCAGATGCAACAACAGAGGATGCAGGCGGCATCAGGACAGGACAGGAGAGGGCGTAGAAGATGATGCAGACATGATAGGAGAGGACACAAAAAATGGTGTCAACACAGGAGACGAAGCACATCCACTGTGAAAGGGCAATCCACAGACACTACCTCTCCCTAGACAGGAGAAGGGCACAAGCGACGGAATAGAAGAAGCGATGCCACAAGAGAATGTGCTCCGAAAGAAGAGAACACTACAAGACATGAAAACTCGACTACACTCAGGACCAGCTTTGGATTAGGAGGAAACACACAGAAATGGACACAGACAACCTCGAGGAGACAGCTTGCCATCACATTGGTCCTCGGGGAGCCATACATAGGCAATGTTTTCCTAGACACGAGCGAGGTGAAGGTCAACGCAA
>SZWC01004717.1:127154-151153 GCA_023375785.1 Penium margaritaceum | reverse complement strand
TTGTTCGTGATCTGGTGGAGCGACGCGTGATCTCCATCATGTGGGTTGGCACTGACTTGCAGCATGCTAATTTCTTGACAAAGGCACTCGCTTGCGGAAAGTTCCTGGAGGCCATTCGTTCTGTTAGGCTTTGCCCCGTGCGTGACAGTGGTTGAGTGTGGGATGTACGTTGGCGTCTCATCTGTCTGTGTCACTCACTATGTGGTTGTACCAGTGCTGCACGCGTATGGACATGCGTACCATCAGGTCATGGGGGAGTGTTGTGCTTTGTGCCGTTCCTGTACAGTTTACTGTGACAACTCGGCCATGTCCATACTCGTGCAGATCCGTGAGGCAGGCGGCCCTGGTGATACCGGCGCGACGACAGGCGGCGGACTACCCGCCTGGAGCTGACCGACCACTGTTCCAGAGCCCCAGATGTCACCGGGACTCCTTGCTGTGCCTTCTACGTCTTGCAGGCGCCTTTCGGCGGACTGGGCATGAGGCCCATTTGCATGTTCTTGCATTGTATACTCGCTGCCCGTCGATGGATGCATGCATGTGACCAGTCGCTGCATCCGTCTTTTGATTATGCACGTCTAGGTTCGGACGGCGTAGGATTCTGACATGTGTGTGCAGAGTTACGGCCAAAACAGTGGTTTTGGGCCGGTTTTAGGACAGCTCTTGGACTGCCGCGTGCGACACCCGCCGTGTGCCGCAGCAGGTATTTATGCCCTGGACCTGTCACTTGTCATTTCTCTCTGCATATGCTATATTGAAGCATTCTGACACTGTGCCTTGTGTCTCCTAGCCAAACCCTTGCAGTTGTGTGTACGACCTGTGACTGTCGTCACCGTCTGACCAGGCACTGACGCCCGGTTAACGGCTGTGTTGCTAGGAAGCTTCCACGCACTTTCTCACTATCTAGGCATGCATATCAACACAAAGAAGAGCACATCGATCACGAGCATATGTGGATGCATGGCACCCTATATGTGACTCTCTAATGTTATCTAAGCAAATGCTAATCACACTGTTGGTTTTTGCACATCCTCATTGTGCTCCGTTGTGTCCTCCCGGCTTGTGTACATCGGAGTGCAGATGAGTGACACCCAGACTCGACGCTGCTGGAGTGTCCTCCGGTGGAGCTGATGCACGCTAAGACTTACTCCCAGTTCGTTGGAAACAGAGTGGCTCTGCCTCTCTTCCCTTATGCAGCAGTGTGGAGCATGACTCTGTGGTTTGAACGTGACTGACAGCGGTCAAAACGGAGGTGCACGGAGTGCGCAGGAGTTAGAAATGTGGAGGGTAGTAAGAAAAACCTACGGGGTGGAACTCGCTAACCATGTCCACCCGTTGGCCGGCGAGAGAGAGCTCGCCAGCACTTGCAAAACAAAATGTCATGGGCAAACATGCCCCATGTCACAACCTGCCCACAAACAGAGTTTTGACACATGCTGTGCCTATCTAAACTAACACGAACCCACAAGCAAGACTAAACTAGGTCACCAAGGTATTGCAGTTCACAAGCAAACAAGCACAAGAGTGGGTTGTCTTGAGGACAAGTGTGAGCTCTCCAAGCGTGGAGTAGCGACGACGTGAGTGTATCCTGAGGCTGCTCGCCAGCCGCCGGACTCTCGTCTGCTCCCCCAGTCTCTCATACTCTCTGTCTCCTCAGGGATCTGCAAGGCAACAGACGTGAGCCGAGAGGTCACAGTAAGGACAACAACAACACTCGCCCATGACCACACGGCGAACAGGTTCACGCACGTATTAGCACTCATGCGAGCAACACCACAAGAACAATGATGACAAACAGCAACGAATGCAGCTCGAGGGCAGAGGTCAGTCCATAGGTCAGGCAATACGCAACCCCACAGAACGTGCGGCCGCTAGAAACTTCGTACGACTGATGGCCTTTGTCAGAAAATCAGCACGCTGTGAGTCGGTGCCGACCCACATGACCTGAGTCTCACCTCGATCCACAAGATCTCGGATGTAGTGATACTCGACGTTAATGTGCTTTGTGCGTCCATGGAACACACCAGAGTTCTCTGTGATGGCCTTTGCGCTCTCATTGTCACACCGAAGCACAGTGGGAGGCATGGACTGACGCAGCTCACGCAACAGGCGCATCAACCACACGCTCTCGGTCACGCCAGCTCCTAGTGCCACGTACTCAGCTTCCGCAGTGCTACGAGCACTGCAGCCTTGCTTGCCACTGTGCCAAGAGACGGCGGTTCCTCCAATGAGGAAGATGTAGCCAGTGCGACTTTTGCCGTCAGGACTCCATGCCCAGTCACTGTCCGTGTATCCATCGAGGACCACGGATGCCTGCCCTCGATAGTTAAGTCCCAGGCGGGCTGTGGAAACGACGTACCGCACGCAGCGGACGGCGGCCTCAAGCACCCGTCTGCGTGGCGCCTGTGAGAACTGTGCAAGCCGGTTGACTGTGAAGGCGATGTCCGGACGTGTAGTCGTGGCCACGTACATGAGCGATCCAATGACCCGCAAGTACAAGGTCACATCGACCAGCTCCCCCAGCTTTGCTGGATCATCGACCTTCAGGGCGTCTTGTCCATCCGGGGTGATCGGGGTTGACGCCGTACGCACGCCGCTGATCATCTCAGCAAAGCGCTCCCCCAGAGAGAGGGCGTATCGCTCCTGATGGATCAGGAGTGTCCGCCGAGCACGATCACGGACAATCTGCATGCCCAGGAACACTGCGGCCTCTCCCAGGTCGATTGTAGCACACCCTTGGCTGCTTCAAAAACCTTCAGATTCAGGCGAGGCGATCAGAAGATCGTCAACGTAGACCAGGATGGCTGAAAAAGGGGCAGTGGTCTAGGAGAAAAAAAGTGATGGGTCTACCGCGCTCTGGACATAACCCGCTTGTAGGAGCATGCCGGTGATCTCCTTGTTCTAGCAGCAAGGTGACTGCTTCAAGCCGTACAACACTTTCCGTAGCCGGTACACGCGGCCGGTGCCGTCCTCAAACCCTGGGGGTTGGACCATGTAGATCTCTTCTTCCAGCTTACCATGTAGGAACACGTTGTTCATGTCCATTTGGTGAAGTTCCCAGTCGTGCTGGGCCACCTGGGACAGCAGACCCAGAGCAGTGGTCGTGCGTCCATCTGGCGCGAAGGTCTCAATGAAATCGATCCCTTCCACCTGAGAGAATCCTTTCGCAGTCAGTCTTGCTTTGTAGCGATCAACTGTGTTGTCTGGCTTGAGCTTTTTACGCAAGGTCCACTTGGCCTGAACGGCCTTCCGTCCGGGTGGCAGGTCTACAAGCTCATAGACCCCATGCTTATTAACTGCCGCCAGCTCAACCTCGCATGCTGCACGCCAGTGTGCCGCATCTGGCCCGGCCAAAGCCTGACGCAGCGTGCTGGGGTCTGGCGTCACTCCCACCACACTGGGGTGAGGAGCCGCAGTACCTCCACTGTGCGTGGCCAAGGCATAGGCCTGAGACGGAGGGCCAATGGTGACGGTGAACTCTGCGGAGTCTGCAGCAAGTCAGCGCTCGTGAGCAAGGAGAGCGAGGCCTGTGTTGCATCCAGGGTGCACTTCAGTGAGCCCCTGTGCGCTGAGGCCCAAGGCCCTTGTGCCGGGGTCTCCACTGCGCACGCAGCAAGTAGGACGAGGGCGGAGACGTCTGCCCTCACCTCGTCGGTATGGCTCTGGTGATGATGCAGCTGAGACAGACGGTGGACACTCATCAGACACAGACAGGTCTAGTGACGTGTCAGGTGAGGCTGGTCCGTCGACTGGGCAGACGGAAGACGGAGACGGCACAGGTGACCTGACTGGTGACGCAGACAGCGCAGTGGGTGTAGATGACACCAGTGACTCTGCTGGTGACATAGACAGCATTGGTGGTGCAACCGGTGACATAGGCTCTTGCATCGAAGGGGATGCAGGAGGAATGGTGGATGCAGGCAGTACAGGCGGCGCAGTCCATGTGGGCGACAGAGACGACGTTGGCGTGCACGCTGGTGGGTGGGAAGGACCAGTAGCGCCAAGTGTAACCGGGGCAGTGTCAACGGTCACCTCATCCCCCCCTTACGCGCGGAATCGTTCCACACCCAGGGGAATGCGTCTGTGGGGTGCCACCAGCGGGCAGGTCTCGGAAGGAGAGACGCTAAAGAAATAGGGCGTCCCGAGATTCGACAATGCGCCGACGACTGGGGTCCCAGAACCGCCAGGCCTTGGAGCGTGAGGCCACGCCTAGAAATGCGCAGACGCGGCCTCTAGGGGAAATCTTGGACCCTTGCTGTTCTAGTGTAAACCAGACGCAGGCAAGGGAACCCCACACACGCGCGAGCCGTAGGTCGGCACGACGTCCGTACCACAGTTGGTATGGGGTGCGTGTGTTCGGGAGGGGGCCATGAGGGATCGTGTTCCAGACCCATGTCATGTAGGCCATACCCTCGAAGGCAAATGCTTCAGGCATGCCGCTGTCTACTCGCATGGAGCGTACTACATCCTCCATGGTGCGGTTCCAGCGCTCAGATACGCCGTTCTGCTATGGCGTGGCTGGGGCGGACAGGTTGTGAAACACTCCCACTGAAGCGAAGTAGCGGTCCAGATCTCCCATGAACTCACCGCCTCGATCAGAGCGAAAGTTCTAGAGGGTGTGGCCGGACTGGCGTTCAGCCATAGCAAGCCACGTACGAACAACTAACGCCGCATCACTTTTCAGACGTAGACTGAAGACCCACCGCATGCGAGTGAAGTCGTCTGTGATCGTCAGGACGTATCGCCCTCTGTCATCTTGGAACTCGACGGGGAGAGGTCCCAGGAGATCAGAGTGAATTGACTCGAGGGGCTTGAGAGCCCGGGAGTCAGACAGAGGGTATGTAGCGCGGTGCATTTTTCCTTACGCGCATTGCAGGCAGTCGGTCTTGGTCGGTGCCTCAAAGGACGCTGCGTCAAGACCGAGCGCAGGTTGGTTGCAAACTAGAAGATCTACAGCATCCAAGTGGACATGACACAAGCATCTATGTAGTAGGCGCTGATGCTCAGGCGACAGTGTGCCTGTGACGAACACTCGTGCAGTGGATGGTGCAGTGATGTCGGTGGGCATGGGGCAGCTAGAGACGTGGTACAAGTCCCCTACTGCCCTGCCACGGAGTACCACTTTAGCAATAGCACAAACGCAGACAGTGGCATCCTCACCTGTGAATGTGACACTGAGACCCATCTGTGTGCAGGCACGTCCAGACAGCAGGCTGAGTTCTAGACCAGGCACGTACAGCACATTTGAAATGTAGAGCGGTCCAGACGGTCCATGGAACTGCACCACACCTTCACCCTGAACAGGAACCTCATGCCCAGCAGCCGTACGCACAGACTTCACAGAGCCAACAGGACCAAGCACCACAAAATCACAGCGACGACATGTCATGTGATGGGTGGCACCTGAATCTATGATCCAGGTGGCATCCGTCGCATGCTCGGACGACGTGACTGAACAACTGCCAACAGTGCAGACGGTGGACAGGGGTGGCTCAGCAGACGACTGCTGAGCCGCACTCACTACACGTGTCTGCGACTCATCAAGCCACAACAGGTCGTCGTGACCTGAGCACGCTGCGGCAAAGACTGGGGATAGACCAGCATCATCACGCGCGACGAATGACTCCACAGACTCAACAGCGCACTGTGCCCCACCGCCACCATCCCGATTGCACGTCACGGACTCGACAGACCCGACTACGGGACCCCTTGGCTCAGACAACGCACTCGCACCTCCCTGAGTGGTGAGCCGGAGAAGCTGGCGGAGCTCGGCGATATCGCGGGCTTTGGTCGCAAGCTGCTGCTCCAGAGGTGGCAGGTCGCTGGTGTTGGCTGCGGCTGCACCAGCAGACGGCAATTACTGCGTGTCAGTCGCTGCTGTGGTGTGTGCGGAGGTGCACTCACGCTGCTTGAACGCTCATTGCAGACCTTGTGCAATCTTCGTCCAGTTCTTGGGGACCTTGCACTCTGTGTAGCGGTGCACTCCCCCGCAGTTGTAACACTCCCACTGACGCTCCCTAGCCGGCTTTGAAGCAGCCTGTTCCTTGCCCTCCTTGGCACCCCTCGTGTTGTTTCGTGCCTTCTTTCCTTGGACTGCTGCAGCTGAACTGGCTGTTGTTGCGGCAGTTGTCGTTGACTGTGACGACGGGGGGAAAGGAGGGGAGAAGGCACGCGATGCATGGACAGCCGTGACTGCTGCGGTGGATGCACCATGGCGGGCGTCATTTGCTGCTCCGACTCCTGCCACGTGTAAGAAGTGTTGCGTTGCCCATGACAGGAGCAAACCTCTGTCGGCCATGTCCTGAAGGCTGCTCAGGCGGAAGTTGTCAAAAGCCTTGGTGTAATCGCACCCAATGCCGATCCTGATGGTGTTGAACGCCATGAGT
This sequence comes from Penium margaritaceum, assembly GCA_023375785.1. Lineage (NCBI taxonomy): Eukaryota > Viridiplantae > Streptophyta > Zygnematophyceae > Desmidiales > Peniaceae > Penium > Penium margaritaceum. The sequence goes on along the minus strand of SZWC01004717.1, from coordinate 144,767 downwards.
TGGCCTGCCCCATGCTTCCCCAGGGCCCTGTAGAGCCTCATCGCGCGCCGCCAGTAGTCGGCCGGTGTCTCGTGTCCACCCTGGCGCAGGGAGTTGAAGTCTGGCAGCTGCTGTGATGTCGTTGCCATGGTCACGCCCTCGAAGAGAGTAGTCGCCAGCTCCCAGGCGCCGCGTGGGTCAGCTCTAGCACCGGTGCGGGGATCTCCCAAGAAAGGTTCAAAGTCGAGGGTGTACTCCTCAGGGACGGCTTTCAAGAGACCGTACGCTGCGCGGGCGGCGGTAGCCGTCTCCTGGGGGTCTGTGACCTGGTACTGGATGGTGTAGTACGGATACACCCCCTCACTGACCGCCCACATATGGAACGGTGGCTCCCAAGTGCTGTAGCTGTCCTCCTGCCGATAAGTTGGGGGTTCGGTCTCAAACCACTTGGGTGGCTTTGTTGTCGGCAGAGCTGTAGGGACAGCTTGTTCTGGCGACGGAGACGGGGGGTCCTCCCTCAGCCCTAGACTCGAGCGAAGTGACTACTCCTCTAAGGACGCTGGGTCTGTAGTAACCTTGGGCTGGTTGCTTTGGCCTGCTTCGCCGATTGGTACTGCTTGGCAAGCCGAGCGGGTTCGACGCCGTTTTTCTAACTGTGCGAGGCGTAGGCGTAGCATGCCTTCCTCATCACTAGCGTCTTCGTCCGACTGTGGAAGGTCGTTGGACGGATCTGCATCGAACGCTCCTAACGCTGCGTCGACGTTGGCTGCAACCGCGCTCTCGATCGTCATTTTGCCCTTACGTAGTGCATCACGGAGCAGCTTCTACTGTCGCTCCTGCTGCTGTTGCTGCTGCTGCTGGTGCTGCTGCTGGTGCTATTGTTGCTGCTGCTGTGGCTGGACCGTGTCCCGAAACAGCTTAAACAGATCGGCCATCTGCTTGGCCGTCTGTTCAGCGTGCTGTGCCTGCTGCTCGCACAGCTCACGCAGGCTACGTGCCAACGAGCCAGGACTGGACGGGGATTTGTCCCGCGTCGTGCCTGGGGTGCTGCCTGCCACGCCGAAGGTAGCACCACCCGCATCCATGGTGGAGCCGGAGCTGTCGACTCCGGCGGGTGCGTCCTTGGGCATGGGACTGTGTGAGGTGTAGCAAGCGTGTGCTGCTGCTAGGCACGCTGACGTTGAATGACAGATGCTGCCGAAGAATTCGGCAGCGTTTACCCCGCCCTAGTGGGCGTGGGATTTGCGTTGAGGCCTTTTTCAGCCTAGGAATGGCTAATGGACTTTGCACACGCTGCCGAAAATTTTTTGGCAGCGTTTCCCCCGCCCCAGTGGGCGTGGGATCTAAGTCGAGGCACTTTTTCACCCTGCGAGCCGTTGCCGGACCCCCCACCCTGCCGAAATTTTTTTGGCAGCGTTTCCCCCGCCCCAGTGAGCGTGGGAAGTCTGGGGAGACCGTTCGAATGTCTGTGGGTACCTGAACTGATCCCACCCAATCCAGGAACAGAGGGGAGCCCAGCCAGCAAAGGGGGTGGGAATACCGGAGGAGACCCGCTGGTGCTGCTGTAGTAGGTGGTGGGTCCTGCTATTGAGGATGGTTAGTGCTGCAGCCTGGTACAGCAGCCCTGCTGTAATTGCCGCTTGCTACTGCAGCACTTGGCTGTTGCTGCAGCCCAATGCCGGAGCCACAATGCAGCTGTTGACCGTTGTTGTGGCTGTTGGCGGCTGCCACTGCTCGCTGGTGCATGCCGCCGCAGCTGCAGCTGCTGCACTCCGCAGCAATCACTCCCAATGCGGCTGCAGCAGTCATCACTCCGGCTGCTGCCCGGTGCTGCTGCTTGCTGCGGCTGCTGCTCACTGCGGCCCTGCTGCTGCTCGCTGCTGTGCCTTCGCCGTAGCTGCAGCTGCCTCTCCGCGTGGCTGCTGCTGTTGTTGCGACTACAGCAGCCGTCGTTGCGACTGTTGCCCTCTCCTACGGTCGCTGGCAGTCGCTGCCACACGCTGCTGCGTCCCGCAGCAGCTTCTATTCCTAATCCGCGTAGCTGCCACTACTGCTGATGCTTGCGCAGATGCTGCTACAGCTGCTTCTCCGCGCAGCTCTTGATCTGCTTAGCCGTCACTGCGGCTGCTGATCAGCGGGCCCTCCCAGGATCAGAACTACGCGTCTCATGGGTAGTACGACGAGCAATGGCTCATCTCGCTCTGATACCAAAACAGAGTGCCTCTGCCTCTCTTCCCTTACGCAGCAGTGTGGAGCATGACTCTGTGGTTTGAACGTGACTCACAGTGGTCAAAACGGAGGTGCACGGAGTGCGCAGGAGTTAGAAACGCGGAGGGTAGCAAGAAAAACCTACGGGGTGGAACTCGCTAACCAAGTCCACCCGTTGGCCGGCGAGCGAGAGAGCTCGCCGGCACTCGCAAAACAAAATGTCATGGGCAAACCTGCCCCATGTCACAACCTGCCCACAAACAGAGTTTTGACACATGCTGTGCCTGTCTAAACTAACACGAACCCACAAGCAAGACCAAACTAGGTCACCAAAGTATTGCAGTTCACAAGCAAACAAGCACAAGAGTGGGTTGTCTTGAGGACAAGTGTGAGCTCTCCAAGCGGGGAGTAGCCACGACGTGAGTGTATCCTGAGGCTGCTCGCCAGCCGCTGGACTCTCGTCTGCTCCCCCAGTCTCTCGTACTCTTTGTCTCCTCAGGGATCTGCAAGGCAACGGACGTGAGCCGAGAGGTCAGAGTAAGGACAACAACAACAACAGTTGGAACCTGCTCTCCCCGGCGATGTGCCCAGCCCCATCGGCAGGCATCCAGGGCGGTCGGGCCGCCGGCAGTCACTACCAATGCAGATGCTGTCTTCGTGAGGCGCTGGATCCGACTGTACCATTGCGTCTGCAGCATCATGCTCTGCATAGGGTCCATGTCTCATGTTGCGTGGAACTGTTTGGCATCATGGACCATCGTAGGCACTGCCTAGGTTCAGGCAGCCATAACTCTTTGTTGCTGTTTTCCTAGCTGTTTCTAACCACACGACTGCGTTTGCAGCGTCGGGATTATGGTATGGTCCAGTTTTCAGGCAAAACGGACGACGCCCGGGTTTTGGGCTGTCGGCCGTCTGGCAGGGCTCACCGAGAAAACCCTGCCTGCCAGAAAACAGGTCTAGGTCTATTTTCTGATTGGCTGGTTAGCTGAGTAACAAGATCTACAAAGCTGGGGGGGGTGGGAGCTAGAACTTGGAGGGATCTCCCATTGTTGCTCATTCTTCATTCCTAATCGGTCACTTTTAGTTTTCAGCTACTTTGTGGCTCTAACACTGGCGCGCACGTTTTTGAGTAACAAACCCACAGCTTCCAGACTTAGACGCTAGAGCAACAGAGTGAGGGGGCAACAGATTTAAGCAACGAGCGTGGAAGCCCGCACGCTGCATCAACAATGCTACTACCCCAACGTGCTACCTAGCATTTCCTTCTTGGTGTCAGAGCTAGAGCATAGCAGCAACAGCAAAAGACTAGCGTACAAGTGCCAGACAACACCGGCGCACCCCCATACGCGCCGGTGCAGGGGAAATGCTGCCGGATTTTTTCTGGCAGCATTGACCCACCTGGTGGCGGCGTCAATTTTTTCCCCACGGCCACTGGGCCAAGGGAAATACTGCCAGATTTTTCTAGTAGCACTGACCCCCACGCGTGATGCAAGGAAGTGAGCGACAGGTCGCGTCCGACACCTGCGGGCGACGACTCACACGGCAAAGTCACCTAGGTGTAGTGACTGGCACCAGCAAGCAGCAAAAGCAACCTGCAACAACAGGAACGATAGGCAACAGTAGCCAGCAATGGCAACAGCAGTTGCGTGGAGCAGCAGCAGCCGGCAATAGCAGCAGCTCGTAGTAGCACGCAGCAGCAGCAACCCGCAACAGCAAGCAGCAGCGGCGGCCAACAACAGTAGCTCGCAGTAGCAGCAGCAGCGACAGCGAGCAGCAGCAGCAACAACAAGCAGCAATTGCAGCGAGTAGTAGCAGCAGCAGTGAGCAACAACAGCACCAAGCTACAGCAGCCACAAAGATAAGCAGGAGCTGCAGCCAGCTGCAGCAGCAACAACAGTGAGCAGTCCGGCAACAGCCAGCACGCTTTCAGTGGTGGGCCGCAGGGAGCGAGCCCGCTGCTCGTAGCGAGCAACGGGCTGCTCGTAGCGAGTTGCGAGCCCGTTACCCGCAGCCCGCTACCTGCAGCCCGCTGCCCACAGCAAGCAGTGAAGCTCGCTGTGACAGACAAAAGAGAAAAACAAACTAGGAAAAGAAAACCCCCACCCCACCAACGCCTTTGCCGTGGCTGTGGCCGTTGCCATAGCTGTTGCAACAGCCACAACAGTCGCAGCACCACATAACAGGAGCAGCAGTTGTTGTTGGAATATCAGCCACAGCAGTAGCAACAGCAGCAAAAATAGCCACAGCAACAGTAGTAGCAGCAACAGCCGTAGCAGCAGCACCAGCATCAGTAGTACCAGAAGCAGTAGTGGCAACAACACCTACAGCAACGGCCGCTACTGATGTCAGCATTCTGCCACTGATGTCACTACTGATGTCACCGCAAACGTCATCAACACACAAAAAAAGGAAAACAGGGGGGGAGAACACTCTATAGCAACAGTCCTATAGATAACACGGTGGCAGCTGCTGACATCAGCCGTCCTAGGTTGACGTCACTGCCGACATCAGCAGCAAACACAAAAAAGAAAAACCAAAGAAGGGGTACCAAAATCCACCATGGCTAACAGCCCTAGTGGGGAGGGGTTCTCCTGTGTTGGGGGGACCCCCAGTCCCCCTTTCTTGTAGTAGTAATAGCAACAGTAGCAGCAGCAACAGCAGTAGTAGCACTAGCACTAGCAACAACATCAGCAATAGTAGTAGTAGCAGCAGCAGCAGCAGCATTCCACAGGCGTCTTCACCGGCACCTCTGACCCCTTAATTCCCATTCAGCAACAGCTCGCCGCCCTGATGTAGCAGCTTGCAACACTGCAACCACTGGCCTCACAGACTGCCACCAGTGCCTCGTCGTCGTTCATTCCTCCTGGGCATGCCAGCCCCGCTGTGTGCGCTGCCACGCATTACCTGGCACAACAGTAGACTCAACGCCAGCGGCAGACAGTGACCATCATCCTTGGCCCCACTCTGGACGCCGGCCGCAGGCAAAAGGAGTTTGAGACGCCGCCCCCGCTGCTTCAGGCCGACGAGAAATTCCAGAGCTCGGAGCTCAGCTTCCGCATCTGGGCACAAGGGGAGGGTCTGGGGGCATACTACACCCTCCCGTGTGAATCCACCCAGGCCGACCAGCTGTATGACACCGATCGCGCCGTACGCACCCTCGTCCCCGTCGCTCCTCCAGCTTCCCGCCTGACCCCTACTTTACCACTGGCGCTCCCCACACCCTGCAGCCGCGTGGCATGTCCTCACTCATCCTCATTGCCTTTCCAAGGACATTGAGACCAGCTGTCTGCTGCGGGAGTTCAAGTCCCTACACATGGAGGAGACTGAGACAGTCACCGCTTATTGGCAGCGGGCTGAGGACATCCACCGTTGCCTAGGCACCTCTCCTCCACCCCCTATGGCCACGCTCCTCACCATCAAGCACGGTGCCACCGGCGCGTACGCTGACGTCTTTGTCCACTACTTCCATGATGTCCTCTCCACCATGGCGGCCAAGGGTACCCTCATGCCCTGGGCATACGAGCTCTTCCTCATGATTGAGGAAGCTCACTTGGAGTCCCGTCTCCATCGCGCAGAGGCCCTCGCCTCCCCTGCCGTTACTTCCGTGGCCGTCGCTTCCCTCGCAGCAGCCACCTCCACCAGCTCCTTGTCGCTGGGGAAGAAGAAGCGCCGGGGCAAGAAGGGCAAGGGTCAGCAGCAGCAGTAGCAACAGTCGAATGGGTCCAGTAGTTTTGGCCCGGTGTACCACAACTGTGGCCAGCCAAGGCACCGGTTCTACACATGCCCGCTACCGACGAACGTAGCGCACGTCATCTCCACCATGCGTCGCCAGCAGGAGCGCCGTCTTGCCTCTGCCGCTATAGATTTTGCCGCTCGTGGCGCCTCGACCCCGTCCAGCAGCTACACTCCTCCAACCGCGACATCGGTCCCGCAGACGCCAGCTCCACAGTAGTATCATCCGCAGCCGTCGGCGCCTCTGTTCCCTTCACCGAGATAGTCCTCCTTCTATCCGGGCTTAGGCACCATCACTCTGCACTCAGTCTACACTCCTAGGTTGTCCACGTGTGAGTGTCAGTTGGAGCAGTTCATTGCGCCTCAGCTTGGCCTGCCTTGCCTTCCCCCAAAGGGAAGTACGAGTTATGTCACCTCCTGCTCGTCCCCATCGCCTTGCATGAATGAGCTTGGGCTACGGTTGTGTCCGGCTTCCTCGTCTGTCTCGCCATCTTCTGTGATCTCCTTTGCCCCTCCTCATGGCAACGCCGCGTGGCTTGATGATTGGCAGTCTCGGTTTGAGCCCCCTTCCACCGCGTCCGCGTCTCTCGCTTCCTGCCATGTGATTGTGAGTGATCTAGCGATATCGGTCCAGGACCCTGCCAAGACCTGGAACATCGAATCCGGAGCCACGTATCACATCACAGGCTCTCGAGAGGCCGTTAGTATGCTTGGGCCTATTGGCGATGTATCCGGTGTCCGGAAGGGCCCCGGACAAGTGTTACCTGTCGGCGGTGTCGGCGTCGTTCGTTTCCGTGGTCCTACCGGTGATGTCTTCGTGACCGACGTCCTCTTCACCTCAGGTCTTGAGCTCAGACTTCTATTCTTTACTGCCCTTGACCGCATGAGCATGGACGTTGTGCACTCGCGTGGTGTTGGCATTGTGTCGTTGCGTCCGTCTGGTCTTGTCGTTCTTCACGCTATCGCCCGTGGCAATCTATGGCATCTTCCTTGCCTGTCCACCTCTCCTTCCGTCCCCTCCCTGTCTGCTGCCATAGGCCATGTGTTTGTTACCAGCACGCTCTTACCATAGCACACCCGCCTCTTTCATCCCCACCTTTGCCACGTACACTCTGCTGCCATCGATAGCATGCTCCACACCGAGCCGGCCAAGGGCCTCGACCCAGACACTTTCCCCACGGAGTGCATTGATTTAGCTCAAGGCAAGATGCACCGGTCCATGTACCCTCAGTCTTACTCCGTGCATCCGCCCCTCTAGACTTGGTCCATTCCGATGTCATGGGTCCCCTTCCTACCGAGTCTGTCAGCTAGCGTGACCGATATGTCCTCACCCTTACTGACGACTTCTCTCTCTACCGTAGGGTCTTCTACCTTCTGCAAAAGAGCGATGTCGCTCGTACCATGTAGTACTTGCTTGTCCTTGCGGAGCATGGTTGATCTCTTTGCCGCTTTCGCTCCGATCGTAGTGGTGAGTACATGGGCAAGACCACCATGTTTTTCGCTTCCCACGGTGTCCACCACGAGATGTCAGCGCCCTATACACCCGCTTAGAACGGCGTCTCCGAGCGGTGGAACCGCACTATGGCCGATGACGTCTTTACCATGCGGGTTGAGTGTGGTCTCTCCGATGGCTTCTACTTTGAAGCCATGGCTTACATGACATGGTTATGGAACCGGATTCCCCACTGGCCTCTTCCTCGAAAGTCCACGCGGTACTAGCACTAGTGCGGTCAGCGTGCTGACGTCTACCCGGCTCGCGTCTGGGGCTGCATGGCCATCGTGTGGCTGCCCGCCCCGTACTTGGGCGGCAAGCTCGCCCCCCGCGGACGTCCTTGCACCTTTCTCGGTGTCTCTCATTAGTCCAAGGCTCGGTGCTTCTGGGATCCATCCCGACAGTGCATCATCGAGTCTCGCGATGTTCTCTTTTGTGAGGAGCTATTTCCACGTGATCTTATTCGCTCCGGCTCGTCCGTGTCCCTCCCGTTGCGTGGGGGAGTGGTGAGTCCATCCTCCGTCCTGCCGCTTCCAGGAGATACATCACATACCCCCTCCACGTCAGCAACCTAGGTCGCGCCCGTTGGCCCCTTTGAGTCAGTAGCCTTAGTCGCGCCCGCTGGCCCCTCCGGGCCGGCAGCCCCAATTGCGCCTCCTGGCCCCTCCGGACTTGCAGCCCTAGTCGTGCCCGCTGGCCCTCCAGGTCGGCAGCCCCAGTCGCGCCTGTTGGCCCTTCGATGCTAGCAGCCCCGGTCGCGCCCGCTGGCCCCTCTGGGCCGGCAGCCCCAGTCGCGCTCGCTGGCCCCTCGGGACCGGCAGCCTCGGTCGCGACTGCTGGCCCCTCTGTGCCGACAGCCCCAGTCGCGCCCGCTGGCCCCTCGCGGCATGGAGCCCCAGTCGCCTGATTCGGCCCATTTGGGCTAGCAGCTCCAGTTGCGCCTGATGGACCCTCTGGGCCAACAGCCCCAGTCGCGTCCGCTGGTCCCTCTGTGCCAGCAGCCCCATCAGCCTTTGTTAGCATGTCGGACTCGGTGCCATCTCCTACCCTACCGTGCTACACTCGTGGCCTAGGCGGCAACCTTTGACCCAGGTCATTAGTGAGCACGCAGACCGCAGCACCACGCCCTCTGGCGCCTCGGCCCCCTGTCCCTCCACGTGTCTCCTCCACTCCTACGGTTGTGAGTGGGGACCCAAGCACCAAGGCCCGCGGCCTGACCACTTCGGCCATCATTGCAAACCTTCACTCGGGCTCCGCACAAGGTTACGCCATGCTCCATCACGAGCATCGGCATGCCGTTATGGCTACACTCGCACAAATCCCACCTCGAGCTCGAGATGCACACGCTCTCTCAGTCCGCTCCATAGCACGCTGGTCAGAGATTGAGGCAATAGTTTTGGCCTGAATTGACTGGGAATGTACACTTACTCAAGGCTCACAAGCAGTGGCATTTCATAGCCACTGATCTAAGCTTTCCAGAACACCAAAGCATGCCAGAAATCAACCTTCCTAGCAGATTCTATGGCTTCTAGAGTGGCCCTTGGTAGGCTGTCCTTTTCCCACCTAGGAAGGCAGCCCTTCCCTCCTCTAGAAGCTTCTGCCCCTTCCTAGATTCCTCAGCTTGCTTCTAGTAGGAGGGAAGGTGTCCAGAAGACCAAGACACCTCTAGATGCCTTGTAGGATAAGTCACCCCTTCTAGAAGGTGTGCCACCTTCCTGGACCCTCACCTGGCCTTCTAGAAACTTAAAGAGGAACTCTAGAGGTTGAGCTAGCTTCCTAGCATCTATTTTCCACCTCCCTTGAGGCAGGACAGAAATTCATCTTGTGGGACTTAACCCCAGGCCCCTACCTCTATAGGTGAACACCATTAATCACTAAGCCAACTTGGCTTGTCTTTTTGGTGTTCCTTTTTGGAGTCACTCCTGCCATGGTGAGGAGCATTACTCCAACAATCTCCCCCTTGCGCATCACCCATGGCAGTTGTCCATGCGTAATCTACAACTCAAGAGCCTTTCTACTCATGCGAGGCGAGCTTACATTTTATTGCTCTCTCTCACTCAGCCCCATCCTTCTTGTTCAGTGCCACATTCACGCTCCTCTTGCGTGAAGAAGACTTGTGCGAACCCTGTCCAGATGCCCTTGTCGGCATCGTACCTTTTTGTCCTTCTTCGCACACGGTTGCTTGTGCGGGGCTCTTGAGGTGGTTGTTGTTGTTGCTGTCCCCTTTCGGCGCCATCCTCTCCAAGCGCCTGCTCCCCCTCTCTTGGAGACCTTGGAGACATCTGTTGACTGCCCACCTCCACGTCCATCTCCGGTGCTTCGGATTCCTCATCCGAACTGGCCGGAATAAATTCTGCCAGTCGTCCATCCGTCGCACGATCCTCTTTGGCTGGTGCTGCTGCGAGGATGTCACCCTCATTCACGTCCTCCGGCGTCTCCCCCTCAAGGAGTGGCATCCACTCCCCCCTCTTGGAGAGACCTGCCGCCTTGTCTGTCCAATGGCTTTTCTCGTCGAACGTGACGTCGCGACTCCGCACAATCTGCTACCTCCTTGGGTCAAAGAGCCGGTACGCCTTGCTTCCGCTCTCATATCCAAGGAAAATACACCGGCGGGTACGCGGGTCCAGCTTGCTCCGTCCCTCACGTGCCTGCACCATTGCATGTGCAACACAACCAAACGTGCGGAGGTGACCCACTGCCGGCTTCCTCCCGCTCCACACCTCTTGTGGCGTCTTCCACGCCTTGCTCTCCTTGTCCTTCAACGGCTTGGTCGGCAGGAGATTCATGATATACGCTGCTGTCCTTGCCGCCTCCGCCCAATACCGTTTTGTAAGGCCGGAGTCGCTCAACATGGATCGCACCATGTTAAGGATTGTGCGATTCTCTCTCTCTGCGACGCCATTCTGTTGTGGGGAGTGTGGAGTTGTTTTCTGCCACTCAATCCCCTTGCTCTTCATCCACCCAAGGCACCCCGCATATTCACCGCCGTTGTCACTCCGGAACGCCTTCACCTTCAACTCTGTTTGCCGCTCCACATCAGCCACAAACTCCTGCATGCATGCAAGGACCTCACTCTTCCGCTTCATTGGGTAGAGGTAGAGTTTTCGGCTGTGGTCATCGATGAAGGTGATGAAGTAGCGAGCTCCGCCGATGGAGCTCTCAAGCGGTCCACACACATCTGTGTGTACCACGACCAGTTTTGCCGATGCACTCGTCCCCTTGGCGACAAACGGCTGCCGAGTTGATTTGCCAATGATGCATGGCTCACACACGGTCTCCTTGGTTCCATCAAGGCCGCTGATTTGGAGACCCCGCACCACTTCCCTCTTAGCCATCTCCTTCACTGTCGATGGAGAAATGTGGCAGAGTCGGCGGTGCCATAGGTCCAGGTCTCCTCCATCCTTCGTTGCAAGATTGGCGGCGTTGGACCCCACCCGGCTGCTGAGGATCTTCGCGCGTAGCATGTACAAGTCGTCCTCCCTCTTGGCATGCGCAATCACCTCACCTTTGCCCTCTTTGCGGATGACGGCCTCCTTCTTTGTGAAGAGCACCTCAAGTCCCGTGTCGGTAAGGCAGCTGACGGAGAGCAGGTTTGCCCCAAAGTTGGGCATATGCAGCACATTGTAGATTGTGCTTGTGACAGGTTTGCCATCCACAATTGACTCAATGCAGACGTTACCCTCACCGACGGCCACCTCTGTTTGTCCATTGGCCACCGTCATGCGTCTCTCCGAGGCGCCGTAGGTGACAAATGCCGCCCTGTTGCATTGCCTGTGGCGGCCTAATCCGGAGTCGATGACGGCAACTCCCGGATCCTTCAAGTTGGTGGAGTTGTACGCCATAAGGGCATGCTCATTTTTCTTCCCGCCCCGCTGCGACCGATCTGTTTTCTTCTTGGGACAGTTGCGCACGTAGTGGCCCTCCTTGCCGTAGTTGAAGCACTCCCCCTTCTTGTCACACTTCTTGGTGCCCTGTTTGGCACCCTTCCACTTGTCGCCTCGGCCTCCACTTTGAGGATAAACCGTGTAAGCTGAAGTTGATGCCGCTGCACTCTCTCGACCGCCACGTCGCATCCACTCATTGCGCACGTACGCAGCAACCTTGGGGTACTTTAGCTCGTCGGAAGGCCAGCCACCAAGGACTGTGATCATGGGACTCCAACTGTCTGGCAAGGCCAGAAGGAGGATCATAGCTTACAACTGAGAGTCGACCTCCCAACCCGTGACCACGCACTCCGCTACGAGCGACTCAATCTGCTGCATGATCTCCATGATGTTGTCGCCTTCGTTGGCTCGGAGGGTGACGAGCTGTTTGAAGATGAAGAGCTGATTGGCAAGCTTGCTTGACTGGTAGATGGAGCAGAGTTTTGACCATGCGTCTGCGGCCAGGGTGCATCCTTGGATGTGCCCAAGTTGTGGTGGGCATAACGCGGACACAAGGAGCGCCAACGCCTTTTTGTTGCGCTTCTTGTATGCCTCCTTCACCTCAGCCGTTGCAGTCTCCGGCGGAGCAGTCTCATCACCTTTTACNGGCTCGGAGGGTGACGAGCCGTTTGAAGATGAAGAGCTGATTGGCAAGGTTGCTTGACTGGTAGATGGAGCAGAGTTTTGACCATGCGTCTGCGGCCAGGGTGCATCCTTGGATGTGCCCAAGTTGTGGTGGGCATAACGCGGACACAAGGAGCGCCAACGCCTTTTTGTTGCGCTTCTTGTATGCCTCCTTCACCTCAGCCGTTGCAGTCTCCGGCGGAGCAGTCTTATCACCCTTAAGAAGCTCAAGCAGTCCTTTGTCGTCGAGGAAGACCTCAAACTGCCACCTCTACAAGGCAAAGCCTGTCCCATCAAACGTAAGGACAGCGCGGCTGCTCTCTTGCTCGCTGGTCACCATGTCTTGCTGTTGGAAGCGTGAAATCAAGCTGGCTTTGAACCCCTTAGAGGCGTTGGCCCATAACCCTTTGTTGGCCTGAGGGTGAGTGTGCACCCTGGAGGGTCCCTAGCTGTGGCTGGTTCACACCACCAACTGTTTGGAGAGACTGAAACTGTGGAGGCAACTGGTTCCAAGGATGGCAGAAAACTGGTCAGAGATTGAGGCAATAGTTTTGGCCTGAATTGACTGGGAATGTACACTTACTCAAGGCTCACAAGCAGTGGCATTTTACAACCACTGATCTAAGCTTTCCAGAACACCAAAGCATGCCAGATTTGAAGCTATCTAGCAGATTCTATGGCTTCTAGAGTGGCCCTTGGTAGGCTGTCCTTTTCCCACCTAGGAAGGCATCCCTAGGAAAGCATCAACAACGCTGCTGCCCCAACCTAGGAAAGCATCAACAACGCTGCTGCCCCAACCTGCTGCCTAGCATTTCCTTCTTACACCATGTTGAAACCGGCAATCATGCTCTCAGGCACAACTGAACATGATGCAGCTCGTGCCGATAGAGCACCAGGCTAAAACGCTAGGGATGCATCGTCCACCATGTGTGTGCCTTGAGCTTCAAATCCGTTTAGTCAGTTGCAGTGATGATGAGTGTATGTGGACGGAGTCAAGAGGTCAATTGCGTGTCTTACAGTTACAACCAACACGAAGGTGGATTCGAATCCAAAAGTCGAGAGTCGATGTGACCGGTCAACGGACAGAAATACGACAACAATCGGACATCCATTGGTTTCCTTCCAACGTCCCATAGCACCTTGTTTAACTAGCAAACTGAATTCTGACTCTAGGATAAGTGTTGTGTTTACTTAGACCATGCACGTAACGTCTGGTAGTTAGCATAATTGTGCGAGCAAACAAGAACGAGAGTGTGGGAGAGAGGGTGGCACTATGGATTTGTTTCAAGCTTGCTTAGATAAAGGACGTAAGAAAACGAGGGTGACTTGGCGGTTGGGTGGAACAAGAACCTAGGCACGTGAACAAGCCACACCTCGTGCATCACGCAGGAAGTGTGGTCCCACCCCTGGGGTCGAGCCAAACCTTGTCGAAATAAATCCAACAGCGGCTGCTATGAGAAAAAAACCCAGCGGCATGACCCCATCAGGATCAGCACCCGGCAATTGGCCTAAGCAACCATGCATGGAAAACAAACCACATCATCCTTAAGTGTATGTGGGCATGCCATCAGGATAGCTTATTGCAACAACATTGTACATGAGATGTTTCAAAGAGTTGCTAACTGTCCCATTGGCACAAGCCCTATGCTATCCAACTGGCTGTGTCAGCATGAGCAAATCCGACAAGAACACATCAAAACTTGAGTGTGTCACTGCTTGAGAGGGCCACTTAGTTTGCACGTCAGCAATTTTGATGAACTCTCCTGCACAAAATTGTGTGTGTGTGGAGACCAGTGGACAGTGAACAATGTACTGGTAAGTCAGAACTTCAGCATCAATACCAACACCCCCTAGCCCGCAGATAAAGAACCACACAAGTCACAAGAGGCAACATGGGATTTACATGAAGGGAGAACAATGCACACAAGAGAATTGCATTAGGACAACGTTGATGGTTTTTCCGCATCTCTCATTGTGATCTGTTGTGTCCTCCCGTCTTGTGTACATCTGCATGCAGATGACTAACGGTGAGACTTGACGCTGCTGGAGTGTCGTCTAGTGGAGCCGACGCACGCTGAGGTCCACTCACCCTTCACTGGAGTCTCCTCCCTCTGGCAATGCGTTCGTAGCGTTGGTATCATGGTATGGTCCAATTTTCAAGCAAAGCAGACAACGCCCGGGTTTTGGGCTGTCAGCCGTCTGGCAGAGCTCACCGAGAAAACCCTGCCTGCCAGAAAATATGTCTAGGACAATTTTCTGGCTGGTTGGCTGAGTAACAAGCTCTACAGAGTTAGGGGGGAATCTAGAACTTGGAGGAGTCCCCCATTGTTATTCACTCTTCACTCCTAATCAGTTACTTCCAGTCTTTAGCTACTTTCTGGCGCTAACACTGGTACACACATTTCTGAGTAACAAACCCATAGCATCCAGACTTCGACTCTAGAGCAGCGGATTGAGGGGGCAGTAGAGTAAGCAACGAGTGTTGAAGCTCGCACGCTGCATCAACAACGCTGCTGCCCCAACCTACTGCATAGTGTTTTGAGCTTTGTATCAGAGCCAGAGCGTAGCAGGAGTAGCATCATAAGACTGGCACACAGGTGCCAGACAACGCCGGCGGACCCCCATAGGAGCCAGTGCAGATGAAATGCTACTGGATTTTTTCCGGCAACATTGACCAGCCTAGTGGCGGCGTCAGAATTTCCCCCACGGCCACTGGGCCAGGGGAAATGCTGCCAAGTTTTTCCGATAGCACAGACCCCCACGCGTGACGTGAGGAGGTGAGCGGCGATTGACGTCAGGCATCACGATGACGACGCACGTCGACCAGGTGTGATCATGTTGCAACCAACAAGAGCGGCAGCAACTTGCAGCAACAGTGAGTAGTGGCAGCAGCAGCCAGCAGAAACTGTGCTCAGCAGCAAAAGAAGCAGCAGCTCGTGACAACTTGTAGCAGCAGAGGCAGCCCGCAGCGGATTGGAGTAGCAATAGGGTGCAGCAGCAGCAAGGAGCAACAGCAGCCGAAGAGAGCAGTAGCCACCAGCAAGCAGCAACAGCAGACGGCTGGAGATGCAGCAACAGCCGGCTGTAGCCAGCAGCAACTTGCAGCAAGAAGCAGCAGTAGCTGCAGCAGCAGCCAGCCGCCGCCCGCTATAACAGCAGCTGCAGCTCCCAACAGCAGTGACTGCAGCCGCAGTTGCTTGCAGCCAACTGCCTGTAGCAAGCTGCGTGCTGCGAGCAGCGGACTTGCTGCTCGCAGCCCGTAGCAAGCAGCAGCAAGCAACGAACCGCGAGCAGTGAGCTTGCTGCTCGCTGCTCGCGGCTTGTAGCGAGCAACGAGCTCGTTGTGCAACCAAGTAGAAAGAAAGGGAGCTAAGAAAAAATCCCCACATCCCACAAGTGCTTTGCAGCTACTGCTGCTGCCATCATGGCCGCTGTAGTAGCCACAGCAGTCATAGTAGCACGCAACAACTTAGCAGCAGCAGTAGCAGCTGCTGCTGCAGCCGCAATTGCAACAGCAACAGTAGCAGCAACAGTAGTAGCAGCAGTAGTAACGTCAACAACAGCAGCAACAACAGCAGAAGTAGTAGCTGCAGGAGCAAACCGGCAGCACCAGCAACAGCAGCAGCTGCTATAGCAACACCAGCTGACATCTTGTGGCTGACACAGCAGCGGCTTTAGCAACATCCACTATTGACATCAGCAACGTTTCAGCTGACGTCATTGTTGACGTCACTGCTCACGTCATAAAAAAAATAGCAACTCCGCAGATAACGCGGCAGTACCTACTGAAGTCAACCATCTCTGGCTGACATTACTGCCGACGTTAGTGTTGACGTCAGCAGCATAAAGAAGAACAAAAGAAATAGAAAAAACACAAAGGAGGGTGGAACAAAGGGGGCCAACAAACATGGCCACTAGCCCCAGTGGGGAGGGGTCCTCCTCTGTTGGGGGGCACCTAGTCCTCCTTTCTTACAGTACCCGCAGCAGCAATTGCAACAGCAGGAGCAGTAGCAGCAGTAGCAGCAGTAGGAGCAGCAGCATCAGCAGCAGCCAGAGCAACAACATCAGCAGTAGCAGCAGCAGCAGCAGCAGTAGCAACAACACCAGAAGCAACAGCAACAACAATAGCGCCAACGTCCTACAGGCTCTGTCGTTGGTCATTTTGACTCGACAGATACGCTCGCCGCTTTGTGCCAGTAGCTTGCAACGCTGACACAATACCTAGCGACACTACAGCTGCCGCCACCCCCGCCGCTGCAGCAGTCGTAGTAGTAGCATGAGCAGCCACCACCGCAGCAGCAGCATCAGCAGCCACCACCACAGCAGTAGCATCAACAGCCAAAGCAGCAGCATCAGCAGCCGCCACCGTTGTAGCAGCAGCCGCCGCCGTAGCAATCGCACCAATGTCAGCAAGCACCATTCACTCTACCAGGACACGTGAGCCATGCGGTCTCGTTTGCTACATAGTATTTGCTACAGAAACACACCCTACGCCAACAATAGACGATGACGTTTGTCCTAGGCCCCACTCTGGGTGCTGGCCGCAGGCCAGCACCCAGAGTGGGGCCTAGGATTTCGAAACCCCACCATCGCCGCTTCAGGTTGGCGACCAGTTATGGAGCTGGGAACTAAGCTTCCGGATCTGGGCACAAGGCAAAAGCCTGTGGCCTTTCTATGTCATGCCCTTTGACTCCACCCAGGCCGACCAGAACTACGACGCCGGTCACGCCGTGCGTGATCTCGTCCCTGTCGCCCCTCCGGCCACACGCCTCACCCTTGAGCCCTTCCTCGGCGACCCCACCACTGGCGCCCTCCCTGACCTAGTTCCAGCCTGGAACGTACTCACGCGCCCTCATCGCATGTCCAGTGATGCTGAGACCAGCCGTCTACTTTGGGAGTTCAACTCCCTTCGCATTGGGGAGAGCGAGACGGTCACCTCCTATTGGCAGCACGCAAAGGATCTTCTACGCCGCCTTGGAGACGCCGCCCCATCCCCTCTCTCCATGCTCTTGACCATCAAGCGCGGCGCCACTGCCTCCTTCTCCAACGTCTTTGTTCATTACTCCCACGAAGTTCTCGTCGCGATGGCTACCCAGGGTACCCTCTTGCCTTGGACGTACGAGCTCTTCCTCCGCATCGAGGAAGCTCATCAGGAGTCGAACATCTATCGCACGCAGTCTCTTGCCTCCCCTGTTGTCGTCTGTCTTGCCGTTGCCTCAGTAATTTTTGTTGCCCCAGCAGCAGTAACATCTTCCAGCGCCCCCTCATCTGGCAAGAAGAGGAAGAAGGGCAAGAAGGGCATGAAGGGACTTAGCAGCAGACTAGTAGATCAGGCAGCGCTAGCATCTTCTGCCAGAACTGTGGCCAGGCACGACAAGGGTGGTACACGTGTCCACTCCCCACCGACAAGGCTCATGTCATCAGTGCCATGCGTTGCCAGCGTGAGCGCCGCCTTGCCACCACTTCTGTGACCGTCGCTGCTCCTGTCACATCCGCGCCACCTGTGATGGCCTCACCACAGCTTCCTCCACAGCCGTCCGCACCCACTGCTTCATCCCTAGCACTTTCCTTTCCCTTCCTGGACTCCGACACCATCACACCGTAGTTTTTCTACTCCATCGGATCCCCCCCCCCCCCCCCCCCCCCCCCCCCCCC
>SZWC01004717.1:85776-121371 GCA_023375785.1 Penium margaritaceum | reverse complement strand
CCCCCCCCCCCCCCCCCCTCTAGCTGAGCCACATCAATTATTTTGAGAAGTCTCCGACCAACTGGGATCATGGGTCTGGAGGTTTGTGGAATCGCCCCAAGCAAGGTAGCAAAACACTTACCAAGAATGCTGATATAGGCAGCTTGGTGCACGTGTAGTGTTTAACCTGAACGTTCCCCCTCGAGCTCCACGCCAAGGAGCACTTGAGCAGGGCCAACGTCCTTCATCTTGTACAGATACTGGTGCACAGATTTCATAGACTGCACAACAGGGGGACTCGGGGAGGCAATGAAAAGTTAATTAATATAGACAAGGAAAACAACAAGAGGGGATGATGGAGGGCCATGAAACCACACTACATCCATGCCCACCCTCTCAAGTGGCAATGATCTCCATATTCTAGTAGCAAGGAGACTGCTTCAGCCCATACAAGGCCTTACAGAGATGCAAAACCTTATCAGTGCCATTGGTAAGACAAGGTGGTTGTACCATGTAAATCTCATCCAAGCTACCATGCAGAAAGAAGTTATACACATCCACCTGCTAAAGTCCCCAGTCATGGTGTGCCACAAGACTGAGAAGAGCACAAGCAGCTGTGTAGCTCCCAACAGATGCAAATGTCTCATTGAAGTCCACGCCAGGGATTTGCGTAAAATCCTTGGTGGTAGGAAGTACCTTGAAACGATCAAAAATTGCAATCGGGCTTCAAATTGCACTGAAAGACCCAATGTGCTGAGAAAGCCTTACGACCCTGACAAGTCAGGGTCGTAAGGCAAGTCTATTGTCTCGTACACCCTATCTCTTGCAGAGCATCTAGCTCCTCTTTCATGGACGCCTCCCAAAAAGACGAGCTGATGGCTTCACGAGCCTCTCTTACTGTGTTGGGCTTGGGGCCCAAAGGGGAGAGGCCACTGGTGGCAAAACAAGCAGCGACATGGCCTGCCACAGAGGTGTCAACTGCACTGTGGAACTCCTTAGAGACAAGAGAGTATCCAAGAGCTATAAAAGGGTGCATGACACCAACACCAAGACCATCCAAGGCGGTGGTGGCGAGGCCCAAGGCAGGAAGGCTGGGATCACCCAACACAATGTCACTGTGGGAAGGAAGGGCATAAAGCCGACCCCCATGAGTACAAGGCTCGGGGGATGGGAGGACATGACTGACAGGATTGTCCAGAGGAGAAACCACGTGAGATGGAGCAACATCAGATGAAGGGACAGATGAGGACAAAAGGGACTGATCAGGGGACAGAGGAGGACGAGAGAGCCTGTCAGCCAAGGGAGGATCAGAGGAAGCGCCAGCTGGAGAAGACGGGGCTGAGGAAGCAAAGGCACCATGGGAGCTCTCATTGGAGGGAACAGATGGGGAGGCACTGCGCGCTGCATCACTGTCCGAATGCACTGTATCATCGACATTGTTGCGCTGTTCCAAGGAGGCAACAGGAACGGCCGAAGGAGAGACGCCCACCCCCCCAAACAAGAGAGTGGGGTAAGATTAGCGGCAGAGGCAAGACGATCAAGATCACGTTCAAAGACAGATTAAAAGGAAAGGGAATAACAAGACTCAATGATGTTATAACGAGAGGGAAGCACCTGCCTTTGGACTTAGAGGAGACACCGAGGAAGACACAGAGATGACCTCGACTGGACAGTTCGCCGTCACACATGTCATCAGGGAGCTAGGCAACAACAATTCATCTCCAGGCATGTGCAAGGGAAGATCAGCACGGCGACCAGTACAACGCTTGCAAGGTGTAGTTTCACAAGGAAGAGGACCAAGGGGAACTCAGTTCCAAACCCAGGTCATGTACGGCATGGCCTAGAAGGCATAGAGAGGAGGAAGACCAGACTGAGCAAAGAGCGAGCAAACACCATCAGCAAGTGTACAGTTCCAACGCTCAGAAACATTGTTCTGTAGGGGTGTGTAGGGAGTCAAGGACTCCATGCATACCCTATGAGAGGTAAGAAAAAAAGATGCAGGCGCAAAGAATTCACCACCATGTGCTATGTGTCAAAAACCACATAGCACAACACAACCAGAGAATTGCAACAGGATGGTGCCAACACCACGGCTGGACATGAAGTCCATACCCTGGATATCAAGGGTGGTTGCAGACAGCAAGCTGGCTTTGAGATCAGGAACATACAGAATGTCTAGCAAGAAGAAGTCCCAACAAAAGGAACAACGCCAACACCTTGGATGGGCAGCAAATAGCCTGAGCCAGTCCAGAACAGAATTCATAGAAGCAACGAGGCTGAGGGAGACAAATGCAGAGCGACAAAATGTCATATGATGCGTGGCGCCAGAATCAATGAGCTGGAAACTCAAGGAAGAACGAGCCAATGGCAAGACGCGAGAGGTAGTGACAGTGCAAAAGAGAGGATAGGACAACTGACCAAATACAGCAATGCAACAAGGGAGAGAAGTGGACCACCAGTGCTCAACCCAAGGAGTGTTGGTAGGAAGAGTTCTATGTGGTGCTCCAGAGCAGGCACCCTGAAGCTGAGATCAGATTGACAGGCATGAGGGGATGCAGTTGTCAGGAAAATGAGAGGACTAGTGGAGACATGAAGAATGATGCAGATGAGTGGGCAGAAAGATCAATGAAGCTGCAGAGTGCTGACAACTTGATGATGTCATGAGGCCTCTGTGGGTGCAGCACAAATGGTGCGGGCACGAGTTGCAAGAGCCACATCAAATGAGACGCTGATATGTAGGCAATGACTGGACGCAGTGCCACCAGGCACGTGTGCTGAGAGACTAAGGGCACCTCGGCAAAGGATGTGAGTGCGATGGGGTGCCAACGGAGGAGTGGCAATGAGAAGGCCATTGTGAATTGATATAGGCGTGATGTAACGGAGCGGAGGAATGGATGATGACACCACAGCAGAAGGAGGCAGGCGCAACGGAACGAAGCGGAGGAGCAGCTGCGGGTGATGAAAAACAGTTAGAGGCTGCAGTGGCATCAGCCGTGGGCCCTTACCGTGAGATGAATGAGAAGTGTTAGTGCTGATAGTGATCCATGCAGCATGGTGCGGGCACGCCAGTCTTGGCAACCAAAGGCAGGAAACCAGTGAGCATAAGCGAGCGAATGCTAAATAATGAGAGAAGACTGCAGCCACAGAGTCCGGGTACCTGGGCGAAGGACTTGAGAGATAGCTTGAGTGAAAATGATGATGTGCCTCAGCCAGGATGGCAGGCAGCAGCGCAGAAGAAGCGTTGACAAGTCAGGGCCACAGCCAAGGGGTGGGCCGAAGAGCAAGGCAAAGAAGATGCCACAGTCAGTAGGCAGGAAGCAAGAGATGAAGGACAAGTTGACTGATATGATGAGATGGATGAATGAAACGAGGCAATTGACCAAGGAGGAGACTCCTAGCTAAGTATTCCTAGGAGTTTCTATGCTAAACTGTGCTAGTCATGTCCAAGGAGTTACGGTGGGCGAGACATAAGGAGCTATCTTCGACGGCTGATGGCTGCTGCTCCTCGTCATACTTGGTGCTGATGATGCGGTATCATGTTGGGGCCAAGCCCGTCGTTCCTTGTTGTCGTGAAGTGTGTAGCGCAGCACACATCGGTTGCTGGGCGGTAGTGCTTCTCATTCGGCAGTGGTGGCCGGCCAGTTGGTGACGCGTGCTGACCATTACTTAGTGGTTCCCGGCGAGGCTGTTGGTTATGCTTGGTTTTGGAGATAATCCACCCTTTTCTTTTTTCACCTTTTTCAGTGCGTGCACAGCTCAGGCTCCGAGGGGGTATTTTGGTATTCTTTGTCTGTGGGTGGACTCCCGGTTTGTATGTGTCTTTTTGCAAGTGACATATACCTCTGACAGCAGTGTCCCGATCACTCTTACCCCCGTGTTATGAAGGCGGAGCATGTTGGTTAGATTTTCCTGAGGCTGTGTTCAGCTGCACGGCGGTCATCGAGGTGACCCACGTTATAGTGATCACCATGAAAGTGATCAGCACCATGCAGCCAGGAGGTAGGTGTGTAGTAGGCTGATGGCGCCCCATAGTATGCCGTCTAAGTGGGAGGATGCGACCAGCCAGGCCCGATACTGCCAGAGGGCTGGGCAGCAACATGGTGAAGTTGACCCAAAGGCACAGAGGATAAAGGGGTGCTAGTGGAAGTGGTCGCACTGGCAGATATGGCAGGGGATGGAGATGAGGACCAAGTGGAGAGACCAGACGCAGTGGTAGTGCATGCCCACCATGCACGCATGGCAGCGGCCAAGCATGCATCACCTGGGGTGTGAGGTAATTTCAGGCCAGAGTGGCCAGTCTGGCCACAGCTCCACAAGGGTGTGATGAGGGAGTTGGAAGCAAAGGAATATTTTCCTTGATCCTTGACCCCACTACCCCCACCATTGCTAGTACTACCACCACTGCATCCACCCCCAAGAACAAAGGCAGCATGGACACCACCAACAGAGGAGGAGGTAGTGCCAACATAGGATGAGGAGGTAGACGCAGAGGGGGAGGGCACATCAGGGAAGACGCAGCAACAAAAGAGCAATGGAGACTCTTGTTTTACATATTGTCCCACTAGTCAGTGAGATGTGCATTGGTGAGCTCATACAGTGTACCAATGCTGGGAGGTGTGTCAGCAGCAACGGGCTCAGATGGAATGCGCTCGAGCTCAGAACAAGGAACATGGAGGAAAAGTTCATAGAGCTCAGCAATAAGGCCAGTGACGATAAAAAAACATGTGGATAGCTGCCCAGGTGCAACCTTACCTAGGTCGCAAAGTAGCTTGAGGCTAAAATTCCAGCACTCGTCGGGCGTCTCATCAGCACGCATCTGAAGCTTGTTGCATTAGATTGTGAGTGAACTCTGCACAGCATGTCTAGTGACCTTTTTGCAGCGGCGGATGAGTGTCTATGCTCCCACAGGGTCTACATTGGTGCCATGTGCTGTGTCAGCATTGTATTGGCCTATGTCTTCAGTCAAGTTGTCAGGGCCAGCAATGATGTGAGCACAAACAGTGTGTGTGGACTCAGCAGGCAAAGGAACGAAGGGATCAGCAGCAATAGAACCAGATTGGAAGTAGTAGTACCAGAGCTGCTTACCTTCTGCCCCACGCGCTTAAGGGTACCTCCCAAGAGGAGAAGATAAGCTTGTTAGTGAAATACAGCGGCACGGTCTCAAAGCTGTGCTAGCAAGGAATGCGTAGATGAGTGTGAGAAAAAGAAGCTGCTGCAAGATAGGGGTTTGTAATAGCACCATTGGCTGTAGCACAAGAGGAGGATGAGCGAGAAGCACCCTGTGAGCTAGCGGTACCAGCAGTTCCATCAGTGCCTGCAGTGCTAGTAGCAACAGTAGCATCAACGACAGGATCGCGTGCGGTGATGAGACGCTGCATGAAAAGGTTAGCCACTGCATGAGCAAGCTCAAATTTGGAGTTCACGCTGATGAACGTTAGCAAATTCCAGTGCTAGGAAATCTTGACGAAGCCGATCCAGGAGTTCTGCAATGGTTGCTTTGCGGTCAGGTATGGTGAAAGAAGAGGAGAAGAGGATGATGGTTCAAGGAATTGCTAAGCAGTGTTTTGCCTGCCCCAGTGGGAGTGGGAGTATGTAGGATGGAGAAAGTGAGAAGATGAGGATTTCATGAAAATCAAGGATGTCGTTGAAGTCACTGGCTGGGATGTTTTCGGCTGTCAATCTCCTCATTTTCATACTTGTACTCTGCAGCGGCCTCTTCTGAGCCGTGATTTCCTGGCACTTGCATGTGACGTTGATGACTTGTTGATGGCTGCCCCCTCCTCGTCAGATGGAGAGTAGATTGGCAGCAACTCCGGCCATGACGCTAGGGTGGCGGCACCGATGGTGACACTGACACCAAGGAGGGTCCCGCTGCAGCAGAGGTGCCATGACTTCTATGGTTGTTGATGCAGATGCAAGGGTGGTTCAAGAGTTGGTGCCATCTAGTATCGACAATGGCGATGTGTAGGTGAGACCCCACTCAACCACGGCTGCTGGACGCTAGTGGCGACTACGAGGGAAGTGGCGGTCTTAGTCGCTGTGGTAAGGGTTGGGGTGAAGCTGGAGGCAGCTATGGCCGCTGCCGCTACTGTAAGGACGGTGTCAACGGCTAGGCCCAAGGAGGTGGCGGCCAAGATAGCAGAAGCAGCGGCTGAGTCTGCGACGATGACCGCCGGGAAGTATGAGGTGGCTGTGGCCGCTGCCGATGCTGTGAGGGCAGAGGCAAGGGCCAAATCTGCGATGAAATTCATTAGGGCATAAAAACCCATGAAAAAACCGCCATGAGCTCTGTGTGTGATAGGGAGAAGGCCAAATCTGGCTAAGTCTGAAATGCATTAAAAACAAGGAGAGAGTACAATGAGCCCTACTGAGAGCTTATGTACTTGGGAGCCGCGGCTAGCCCACCAGGCCCCGTCATCCCGGTTGCACCAAAAGGTATGTTCGGGGAATACACATGTCACAGAACATGAAACCACACAACGTAGGTCTCCCGAGGCACCAAAAGAATGAATTGTATACCCGGGTCTCGACTGACGAGAAAATATGCAGTATACCCCATACACACCCATACTCTACGGTGACACACAGGAGTTACCGGCTAGCCAGGCTATGCAAGTTTTGGCCTCCCGAGACGTTGACACATGTCACCAGACGACCGGGTCTCAGCCACATGCAAGCTATACACATCTAATCACCAAACAGTGCAAGGTCTCCCGGGGCACTGGCACACACAACCAAATGCCCGGGTCTCAACCACCAAGGCAAAACAAGCAGTGTCTGAACTACATAAAACAAGTGTCCAGTCAGCACAACACGCTTTCCGAGTCTCGGATGTGACACTAGTACCATCGGATCTCCTCGTCACACCGGTACAAATCCACCGGGTGTGCGGGTCTTGACCCATCAAGAAAATTCTCCTAGCTCCCGACAAACCAACCAGACTGCCGAAGTGCATGGTTCGCGTTTTTCCAGTACTTTTGTAGGTGTTGAATAAGTCTCAGGCCTGTCGTGATATCACGCTCTCCTCTACCCTGTACCACCAACTTGGGGTACATGGGTAATCCATCTCTGTCGCTCGTGACAGGTGGATGCCACATAAACTAACACTCCCCCTGGCTGACATAGCTGTCAACGCAAGAACAAGTGAGCCAAGATATGCAATGATGGCTCGTGCAAAGCCATGGCAAGCACCAATCAACCACACACATATACTCACTCTTCCAAGCACAGAGGGCAAGCCCACTGTCCTCAGAAGTATCATGAAGGGCACAAGGTCTCCTTGTGACACAGGTACAACCCACCACGTGTCCGGGTGTCAAGCGTGCAAGGATTCTCACACATGCACACACGCGGGCTCAAACCACATCATGCACAGGTCATAAAGCAAGAGGGTCTCCTTGTGGCACTGGTACAATCCACCAAGTGTCCGGGTCTCAACCGACAGAGTACTATGATCCACATGCAATCACATGCATATGGTATACACAGGCGCGTGACATGAGTCACACGCCGGCTTCTGTAGCACACTCGAGGCATCTTTCGTAATGTCGCAACAGGTTGATGTCCACACAACACTCACGTGGGGAGAGGAACCTGAGGCCAATGTACTAAATCAAGGTGCTGATGCCGTACTAGCCAAAATGGATACCAGAAACAACTGCTCTCTCTGGCAATCGCTGACATGGATTACTCTCTCTGTGATCCTGGGAAAGCAACATGTCATCACTACACAATGACAAAACTGCTCCCCATATCATACACGAGTCTGCTGCCATCTGAAGGATGGACCTCCGACTGCCGACACAGTCGCCATCTCTACACCTCACGGAGCATGTCAATGCTTGTGAGACCGCCACAAGTCCCAACCCTCAGTCTCTTCTCTTTCCGCTGTAGAGTGGCAGATCAGGGTACGCTGGAGGGCACGGAGTGAGCAACACACAGCCATGGATCAAGTGGCGGAGCTGGCCTGCGAGGCGGGAAGGAGAACCCAGAAGCGCAAGGGTGCAGTGTCACAAGGGGAGGAGGGCTGGCACACTCAGCCGGACCCGCACAATTTCACAGGCTTTTTAGCTTATTGGATTTGCCACATTGATACATCCTGGCTGATATCTCCATGTGAATGAGAATTGGCCCAGGTATTCGCTCCAACGCACCTGTCGCCTTGACAGGTTTGGTTGCGTTACGACAAAAAACAATAGGTTGTGGTCGGTCACGTCCGTCACACCACCCTCAACGCCCTCGAGGTAGCAACACCACGTCTTCAAAGAGTGTACCACCGTAAGGAGCTCTTGATCCCCGTCATGTACCGCGTCTCTGCAACAATGAGCTTCCAGCTCTCATACGCAACTTGGTGATTGTTCTGCATGAGGATTGCTCCAAGTCCTACTACCAATGCATCACATGGCACCTCCCACAGTTGCAATAGGTCCGGAAGAGCTAAGACGGGTGCTGTGGATAGAAGCTTCTTGACTGTGAGAAAGACATTCTTGTAGCCAGATGTCAAATCCCAATGTACCTTTTTTCATGTGAGCCTCATTAGCGGCACTATTGGGGTCAAACACCATTGCACAAACTGTCGGAAATCGCTTGTAAGGCCAAGGAAATACTGAATCTGCCCAACATTTTCTGGGCACAGGTAGTCCACCACGGCTTGGACCTTTTGTTGGTTGACACGGATTCCTACCTTGCTGAGTATATGTCCAAGGTATTTGAGCTCATCTTATGCGAACTTTCATTCGTTCAATTCTGCATAGGAAATCTATTCCCGAATCGTGAGGACTTTGCGTAGATATTCTATGTGCTTTTTCATTGATTTGGAGAAAATCAGGAAGTCATCCAAGTAAACAAAGAAAAACTGGATGAGTTGCTTGGTGAACGCTCGGTTGATTTCTCTTCGGAAGGTTATCAGGACATTTGTTAATCCAAAGTATAAATTCGGAACTAATAGTGTCCCATGTGTATTTGAAACATTGTTTTGGGTACATCATTTTTCATCATGTGGATGTGATGGTACCTATAGCGCACGACAAGTGCCACGTCTATGGAGCAGGGGTCCTTGGCTTGTGGGTGGTTGGACGGGATGGCTTGAGGGTTTGAAATCCCCAAGCACCGTGGTTTTGGCTCAGTTGGCCGAGGTTTCTATCCAATCAGCTACATTGGTATCAGAGTACCGGGGTTTGATTCCAACCTGTTAATGCTGAGGGCAGCTCACTCCTAATGTGAGGGAGTGTAGCGTGCAACCAACGCCATGTACGTTGAGTGAGGGTCTCTGGCCTGTGGGTGGTTGGACGGGAGGGCTTGAGGGTCAGAGATCCCCAAGCACCATGGTTCTGGCCTAGTTGGTCAAGGATTCTGTCCAATCCACTACAGTACCCTCGAGAAAAATACAAATAAAAAAACTTTTGTCCCTTGGAGCTGGTCAAACAGGTCCTGAATCTGTGATAAGGGGAATTGATGTTTTTTCGTCAACTTCTCCAACGCTTGGTAGTCCACGCACATGCATAAATCACTATCCTTTTTGTTCAAAAAAAAGATTAGCACATCGTTCCACAAGCTACTTGGCTCAATCCACCGTTTTACACGGTACTCTTTGATTTGTGGTTTGGCCTCTTGCCTTTTTCTCTCGACAAAGGCGATACATGGGATTGAACGGAGGGATTGCCTTTAATTGCTGTAGAATCATGTGGCCCACATGCCATTCTGGTGGATTTTCAACCTATAGGTCTTGCAATACATCTGAGAACTCCACCAATAGAGATTCACTCTCTTGTGGCATTTCTTCCTTCACGTCGTCCTCCACTTTTTACAGCTGAGCCAAAAAGCATCAACATCCTTGTCGAATACGTCTCTTGAACTCCATCACAGACAAGCTAGCATGGAATTTCAGTTGGTTTGATGACCATTTTGTGTATGGAATCTATCGGAAAATCTGCGCGGTCTGGTTCCGACTTTGGTGTGATTTTCCCTAGTGGTTCACGTCTTTCATTTTGGGAGAATCTGAGAGTGGGCGTGAGCTTTCTGGTCGCCTCACGTTATATGAGCAGTAACTTAGAGACAGTCAGTTTGCGAAGCGAGTAGTGGCATTCGGTGTTTGATTTAGTTCATAGACATGAAAAGACCATGTATAGGGCTAGTCATGAGCTCTCCAATGCACCAAACTGTGTGCGATTTGGCCTAGTGTAGCCCAAGTTACGCTTGCCGAAGCGCATGTCTCACCCACCAGAGAAATACCTAACACCTCCATGGTGCGCACATGCCGTGGCACCTTCCTTCATGTGTGAAGTGTCTTTCCCAAAGTGCAGATCCCATTGAACGTGATGTAGGGGTCTCCTGCACTATTTTGATGCCCTTTGTCCACTTTTGGGTCGAGTTTGGTGATGGGGTGTGACGAGGTTTGAAACCTGTCCGCGGACCCGCAGTCAGAATTTTGACTGTCCCCAAGTAACAGAACGTTCATCTGAGTTTTGGACACCGAGCCAGGGTTTTGGCTAATTCCCTCACTAACAACCTGCACTATGTAACAACCTGCACTCGATCCGGTGGATATTGTCCACGGGACGCCTCGGCAATCTTCTGGAGCAAAATCCCTAGATGGATGTTCTGTTACTTGTTCCGGTCGATTTTTCACCGGTAGTCAAGTCGCGCCCGGCTCCCTGAGCCGCTGCCCAAACCCCAACTTTGGAAACCTATATCTCCCCCGTTACTTGTCAAATTCCGGTGAAAAACATCCACCGGATTCAGGAGTTCGTCAAATTTTAGGGAAAATCCTCTACTTTAGGATGCAAGCAATCCTCAAGCCGCTAGATCCAACTTTAGGATGCGAGGATTCTCTCTCTGGAGGTGACGCGGCCCGACCTGGCCTTCACGAAGGGCCAAGTGAGCCGCTATGTTGCAGACCCCGGGCCAATGCATGGGCAAGCGGTAAAGCAGATCCTACGCTATCTCAAGGCGACAAAAAAATCGCGGCTCGTGTTTGGAGGGGGAGCACGTGATGACTCCCTCGAGTTAGTCGGCTACTCGGATGCCGGCTGGGCTAGTGATGTGGATGACATAAAATCAGCGTCTGGGTACGTGTTTGTGCTTGGTGGTGCAACACTTCTATGGGCAAGCAGGAAGCAAGACCGTGTTGCACTGTCAAGCACGGAAGCAGAGTACATTGCACTTGCAAAAGCCGCAGAGGAGGCGGTGTGGCTGCAACGGCTGCTAAAGGAGATCGGCGTTCCGCAAAGGAAGCCGACGGTACTCAACGTTGACAACATGAGTGCCATCAGCCTCACTCAGAACCCAGTGCTGCACAGGAGGACCAAGGACATCGAGATCCGCCATCACTACGTGCGGAACTTGGTGGCGAAGGGAGATACGGCTATTGTGCATTATGGCACTAAGAAAATGCTCGCCGATGCCATGACCAAGGCACAGCCCAAGGACAGACACGACGCAAGTTGCATGGAGCTCGGTCTGCGCTATGAAGTTAAAGGAAAAAAAGCTACAGGTTCCAAGGACAGGGCATCAAGGCTGGTGTGCAAGCGGGAGATTGTTAACAAGGTGTGCCCCTTGCCATGAGTGTCGTTGATCGTACTCCCTGGTTCGACCACTGAGGTGTGGTCAAAAACCTAATGTGACTTAAGATTTGGATTCCTTGGATTCTTCCATGCAGGATCCAGCTTTAAATCGCTCAATTTGAGTGAGTATTTAGAAAGTTAGCCTAGCCCGAAAATCGGGTGTTGGGCGAGTGGAATCTGGTACCCGCCATGTGTGGCGAGATATTCCACCCCCAGTGATCCAAGTTCGTTCCTAATGGGCTCCAAACGCACCAGGGGCATAGATGAGGTAACAATAAGGACCTACTTAACCATGATGAACTTCTCCTTGACTTCTGGGCGAGGAAAGGCGCTTCGACGGGTCATCGTCGAAGCGCCTCCCGTTGCCTAGAGTACAAGGCCAGGTGGGCGGCTCCACCAAGGGTTACTTCAACGGCCATAGCAGGGGCTCTACTGCTCCGTTTTGGGCTTGCTTGGATGCGTTGGAAAGCTTAGATCACAGGCTATGAGGATCTGATGTAATCTCACTATGATAACTAACGAAAATATGTTTCAATTCAGATCTACGGAATGCGACGTGTTCTGTCCACTCACATCCGTGATCCTTGTGCTCCACACTCTTCACCATTGGTGTCCATTGGCTGACCAAACACTGGTAGCATGCTTCAGTGAGAGCTAGGCATCCTTGAGGGTTCCTCCACACCCACTAGAGCCAACACAGCATCCCAAGGGTCTCTCTCGCTCCAGTAAAACATTGACTCAACAGGCGGCGTGTTCGGAGGATTTTTCTTTGACGCCCGATGGGAATGCCGCCAGGAGTGCACGCTTTGGTACTCGTAGTGTCTCCACCGACTGATCTCTCCACCAAATCTCAAGCCCAGCTACATTTTTGTCGAAGTCCTCTGCGTTGGTTGCTGCACTTGCCGCACCGCCGTGCTCCGACGCCCCATCCTCGACCTCAGCATCTGCTGTCTCGTTCTCATACTCAAGGAGATGGAACCACCCCCCCTGATTTGGAGTGTTCCCAATGCTCATTTTGTCATTTCTAGTGCTGAAGCTATGCTGCTCATCAAACTCAATGTCACGGCTGTGGATGATCTCTTGCATGCCCATGTCCCAGAGCTATTTTGCCTTTTGTGCGCTCTCGTAGCCAAGGAACGAGCACGGCTTCACCCGCGGTTCTCGCTTGCTGTTGCGTCATTGCACCACGTACACCATTGCATGCACCTTGTACCCAAACCCCTTCATGTGTGCCACGTTTGGCTTGCACCCACTCCAAACCTCTTGCGGCAACTTCCACCCACCCATTCCCTTCAGCACCACTGTTGGGGTGATGTTGATGGTGTAGCTCGGTGTACGCAAAGCCTCCATTCAGAATCTTCACGGTATCCCCTCATCCACAAGCATGGTCCGCACCATGTCTAGCAGTGTTTGGTTCACCCTCTCTACCACTCTGCTAGATTGTGGCGAGTGTGGCGTAGTGGGTTCCCACTTGATGCCCTGCTGCTTCATCCACTGGCTCTAGCCTACGTACTCTCCGCCATTGTCACTGTGTAGCGCTCTGACCTTCTGGCCAGTCTGCCTCTCCACTGTTGCGACATACTCCTTCAGCCGCTCCAGGACCTTGCCTTTCTGCATCATGAAGTGCACAAAAAGCTTCCTGCTGCAGTCACCAGTGAAGGTGATGAAGTATCTCAAGCCGCTGTCTGAAGGCATTTTGAATGTTCCACACATGTCACTGAGCACGATCTCCACTAGGTCTTTTGTACGAGCCACATTCCTATTGAACGGCTTGCGCCGTGCCTTTCCCAAAACACGAGACTTGCACATTTTGTGCGCTGTTGTATTTACTGTCACATTTTCTGCACCATCGATGAAGAGGCCACGCACCATGTCGCGCTTTGCCATATCCTTAACGGTTGCAGGCATCGAATGCCCCAACCGTCGATGCAAGAGCTCCAGATCAGCTCTTCCTCCCTTGGCCATGTTGACGACGCGCTCTTGCAAATCTGCTACGTCCAATGCTGTGGTGATCACCTTGGTCTCCACGACGTAGAGACCACCCTCACGCTTTGCCTCCAGCATGACCTTGTCGTCACTTTCGTTGCGCAGCACTACGCCTTCCTTGCAGAAGAGCACCTCATACCCCTTATCCGTTGGGTGGGTGACACTCAAAATGTTAGCCAGGCTAGGGACGTGCTGCACATCACGGATTGTGCACATCTCCTTCTTACCGTCCTCCACGATTTCCACCTCCACGTCACCTTGGCCGGCCGCCAGCTCAACTTTGTTGTTTGTGACCACCATTGACTTGGAGGACTTTTTGTAGGTGACAAACCCCACCTTCTTGATCCGGGTGTGCTTCTCGGCCCTATAATCCAAGCACTGCCTGTTGGCCTTCTTGAGGAATTGGTTATCTTCGCTGTTGAGGAGCGACCTGCCTTTGTCATTTTTTCCCGCCGGCCTTTGCCTCCTCCAGGCACTCACGGGCCCAATAGCCCTCCTTGTCGCAGTTGTAGCACTCACCTTTCTTGGTGCCCTTCTTGCTGCCACCCTTTCCGCCACCTCCTTTGTCCCTGCTTATTCCACCATTTGTTTTGGTGACGAGGGCCAATGAGGAAGACAGGGACTCCTCGGAGCTCCGGCAGTGCGCATCGTTGCGGATGTATTCTTCAACGACGCCATAGGTGAGCTTGTCCTCCGGCCATCCTCTGAGGACAGTGCTAGGTGTCCTTTGAACTGCATGGTCATGTTACCTCCACTCTTCCGAGTGAACGAACTCTATGATGGAAATCCAAGACAGTGAGAAACACATCATATGTACGGTGGGTACCGCAACTCCCATGATTCACCCACTCGAGTCCACATCTTGTGGGCATGTGTGAATTTGGCTAGCATCTTCTAATTCCTTAATTTTATCGGGTCAAAATTATCAACCAAAACATCACATACATGATTTAATTCACCTCTTTGAGGTTGTTTTCTTCAATCATTATGTCAAACAAATCTTACACAGTGATCGGTGTCACTACCACTAAGCATGTTTGACCG
The DNA here is from genome assembly GCA_023375785.1 of Penium margaritaceum. Lineage (NCBI taxonomy): Eukaryota > Viridiplantae > Streptophyta > Zygnematophyceae > Desmidiales > Peniaceae > Penium > Penium margaritaceum. Next base: position 106,801 of record SZWC01004717.1, on the reverse strand, counting down.
TGTGACTTGTCCGGAGATGTAAGGTGTAGTGGGACAATGTCGATTAGCATGTGTATTGTAAGGTTCAACAAGAGGAGAGAAAACAACAGAGAACTCATCAACAACTCAAATTGTTTAGCATCCTCATATGAAAACATGATCCCACACTTGTGATCCACTTTTGCCCCTAAGTGATCCCCACTAACGTCACTTGGGGATGGGGCAAACCCACACCAAGGCCCTGTCCGTTACCATGGGTGGACCCATTGCCGCAACTGTGGCCCTGTCCACAACCCTATCTGTGACCTCCTGCTACACCATCCACAGGAGGTGCTGCAGCTGCGGCCAATGCCGTGGCCTCTTCCCCACCACCACCAGCCTCAGGGCACAGGGCATTAAAGTGGCTAGGCTACATAGAGTTGTGGGAGAGCCTGTCGCAGAAGGTTGCATTGCGATGCTCATTCGTTTCCTACAACTTGTCATTGTCACGGATGCAATTGTTATCGGAGACCTTGTGTCCACCAGCCTTCTTGACTGGAGGGTTTGTGGGCTGCTTGCCCTTGGCTATGCCCCACTGTCAGGCTGACCCATGATCTGCTACAATGTCCATGCGCATGTCGCGACCTTGGTGTACATGCTCATTCGGCCGTCCATCGTAGCAGTACTTTGGAATCACCGAATTCAGTTTGCTCATGTAGTCAGGCAATGCCCTCCAGGTTGTCCAAGCTTGGCCGGTTCCCATCGTGGTACTCTTGTCCTTTAGCTTCTCTGGCTAGACCATCGCGCAAGTACTCCAATAGCAAGTACTCCGGGTACTTTAAGGTCTGGGTCCCATCGCCCTCGATGAAGCTTTTGGCTTCCTCCATGAGTGTGGTGAAATCCTCCAAGTAGGCCTCGAGCGAGCGACCTAGCTGCCCAAGTGATCTCTCTGATATTGTGAGAGCGTCAGCAAAAGCCTCAAGGTCCTCGCACTATTCGTGTACCTTTACCCAGCGGAGGAGGGTACGGTTCGCATACACGCCTTCGAGGAGTCCCATCTTGTGGAGTAGGTTGTCGCCAATGACGACGCTTGAGTGGGCTTTGGTCTACCCCATTGTAGCCATATCATAAGAAGGAAGACTCATCCCCACTCCTTTTGGTGGCGCCGCACCTTCACCTCAGTTGGCTTGGCAGCCAACTCAGCAAGCCTTTGGCGGTTGTCACAAATCGCCTTCACAGTGATGTCATCGGGCTCACGCACCTGGAAATGTCTCACGTGGCTGCTTTCAACACCCTTACTGTTGTCAGCACCCTCACTGCTATCGGCAGCTTCAGGCGATCGGGCAAGCGCCTTGCCCCTCTTCAGCCAGTGGCTCAAGTTTGCCACACGACGATGGCGATGATCGCAATCCACATTGCCTTTGCCATTGTCGACGTCGTACTCTTTTTCTTTTTCGGCTTCCACATGCTTTTATATTTCTTTGAGCTTTGCGAGGGTTGCCTTCAATGGAACGGTTATCTTTGGTTTGACAACCATACTTGCGGTGGTGGCTTCAAAGATTTGGAGTCTGCAGAGGGCATGTGGTGAGGCCGTCACTACCTTGCCCTTGTTGGTCTTGGACGGTCCAGAACTTCCTAGTCCATCGTCAGTGCAACTAGCACATGAAGACCGTTGTGAGGATCACTCCACAATTTTGGAGAGGTGTCACTTCCCAAAGCCTCCTTGCTCTCACGATTGGTGAGGTAGTTATAGATTTTGATCCTATCTTCCTAGGCCGCCATGGTTGGCACAATCACGTGGTAGAGAATCACTAGTTTTCTAGGCTGCTACAATTGGCACGAGCACATGGATTTTCAAACTAGTATTCCTAAGCTGTGACTCACGGCACTTTGTAGCAACTAGAATCTAGGAAAATAGAGAATTACACTTCAAGGAAATGGCAAGAAATATGAGTGTCGCTCACAAAACAAGGAGGAGAGGGTGGGAGAGGATTTGAAACAATTATAAGTAACTCCTTCACTCCCTCTTTCTAATTTCTCATCTTCCTCTTGTCTTCTTATTGTCCTTGGCCTCCTCTTCACGTTCCTTGACATCTCTTGTGCCTCTTCGCATCCTCCTTGAGCCGGCGGTATTGGAGAAGCTGCCAGATACATTCAAGATGTCACCCTCCTTCTTTGTAGGGTGCTCTCTGGTCGTGAAAGTCCCAGATCTTGGAAAAGGGTGCTGTCCCAATTTTGGGATGAAGGAGGAACGAAGGGGTCTTGAAAGAAGGGGAACCGTTGGTCCTTTGGGGATGGATATTCCCCATCCCATCCCACAAACATTCAACTATTCTTCTGGAGGTAAGAGGAAACCCAGAGGAATGAGAAGTGTGAACAAGAGCTTGTCAAGATCTTTCTTTCTAACGCACTTCACGGTACTTGAAACGGATAAGTGTAGATACCACACCCCCCTGTGGAGTTTTTGCTATAGATGCTCGTGGAATGTTTTACATCACGCAGCTGCCAAAACTGTCAAACACTCAGTCTCGAGGGTCATCCTGCTCTGATACCACTGTAACCACTGTATCTCCAGCTCCTCTACAAAAGCCATTGAAGGAGTTCATAGAATGGCATTTAAAGCTTACTCAAGGGGTTTTCCTCTCTGCGTCACTCTTGGGGACAATCATCATCAATGACCAGTGCAACGAGACTTGAATGTTTCAAGTCTCCAGAAATCCATTTCCATTTTTCTCTCATCTCCTCGTTTTGAGTCCAAAATGAAGGAGGCGTTAACCCGAACTCGTGAGTTTGCACGAGTTTTCCGGTATTGACCGTAGTTTGACCTGAACGAACTCAACTTGTTTTTACGCATCAGCGTAAAATCGTTGCGTTTGAGACACGATCGGTGATTTCTTGCCAACCTCCCTCGTACGCCCCTCCGTCTCTCTCTCTCTCTCTCCCTCTCTCTCTCTCTCTCTCTCTCTCTCTCTCTCTCTCTCTCTCTCTCTCTCTCTCTCTCTCTCTCTCTCTCTCTCTCTCTCTCTCCCCTTATCCCTTGTCCTCGCTTGCTCTTGCAAGCAAGGAGGACAAGAGAGGACAAGGGCACGAGGCCACAGGTCTCCACCCTCAAGGCCTCATGGCCTCATGGCTGCCGATAAAGCCACAAGCACCATCGATGGCTGGTTGCTTGCCGGCGAGTGGCCGGCCGGTAACTTTACTAGCAGCCGGCTACCCAGCCGGCCAGCTGGCGGCCGGCTGGCTGGTATCTAGTGGGTGGCTGGTTACCAGCCAATCCACATAGTAGTGAGAGGTAGCTCGCAGCCACCCCCTTGCTATCGCAAGGTGGGAGGGCCAAACCATTCCTCCTGCTACGCAAAACATCCTCCGAAGCTCCTTGTTTGGTGCAATGACAACTTGGTGAGTGAACCATCGTCATCAGTAAGGTTTCTCAAACCAAACCTTGGTCTTGTCGTACCCGCTGAACTCCTCTTAACCCTTTGCAAACAGCATCATGAGGTAGAGGATTCGTTTGATGAGTAACGCGTTGATCTCAGCCATCATATCTGATCTCCAACTTAGAGAATCCACCGGATTTGTTTTCCAGGTCGGTACTCAATGTCGTAGTTGAAGTTGGACTCGAGGCACTCCATCATTCGAGTTTGTCGACGGCTCATATTTTGCTGAGCCTTGAGATGTTTCTGGGTGTGATGGTCGGTGTGGATGAATGCATCATCAACACTCCAAGTGGAACCACCGCGTCTTGAACGTGTGTACGACCGTGAGCATTTCTTTTTTATGCACCGCGCAGTTGAGTTCAGGCCCACGCAATTTTCTCAAAATGTATGCCACCAGTTCTCCACCACCGTTGTCTTGGAGGAGAACGACTCCAACAGCTCCATCACATGCATCGGTGGCCATGGTGTAGTCGGCTGTTGGATCTACCTATCATAAGGTTGGTGCCAAGGTCAGAGCATTTCTCAAAGATCTTAATGTTCATTGTGCCCCCAATTCCACTCGGTGGTTTTTTAAGTAAGATCGGAGAGAGATACTGACACTTGAGCATAGTCCTTTTCAAATCGACGATAGTAGTTGTAGAAGCCCAAAAAATTGGATTTCCCGGTCATTTGTGGGCTTTTGCAAATCAGCAACTGCCTCCACCTTTTTCGGGCCCATGGTAATTCGTCCGCCACCAATGATGAGGTCCAGAATGAAACGATGACCGAGGTTGCGCTTTTAGAGTTTTCCAAAAAAAATCCTTCTTTGTACATTGAGAACTTCTTGAATATGTTCATCGTGCTCCTCCAGGGTGAGGCTGTACGCCATGATGTTATTGAGGTATACAACAAAACGGTTGTCGAGGTACAAGTGGAACATGTTGTTCATTGCCACTTTAAATGTTTCGGGGGTGTTTATGAGAAAGAACGGCATAATCGTGAACTCATAGTTCTCATATCGGGTACATAATGTTGTCTTCTTGACGTTCTTCTGAGATATGTGGATCTTATCATTGCTACAGTGTCGGTCAAGTTTGCTAATACTTTGGGCCCCGTGAAGTTGGTCAAAACGTTTGTCTACTGACGGAAGAGGATAGCGGTTCTTGATGGTGATGTTGTTAAAAACTCGGTAATCCACACACATCCTAATATCTCTGGTCTTCTTTTTCACAAGAAGTACATGTTCCATGTATGTGGACGTGAAAGGCTGCGTGAAATCCTGATGGAGCATCTTTTCCAGATGCTTCTTATGTTTGGTCAGTTCGTGATCGCTCACCCGGTAGGTTCTTCTCAATGTCGCTCTCCTGCCTCGCTTCAGGTTTACCTCATGGTCAATGTTTTGCTGATGAGGTAGTTCTTGGGGAATTTTGTCGAGAATAACCTTGTCAAACTCCTTGATGAGTCTTACAAACTCCTTCAAAACTGTTGCAAACTTCTCCAACATCTAGGTCAACGTTGTCCCCTCAACAACTATAACTTCTTCCGCTTCTCCTCCCTCCACGTGGACTAGACAAGCTTGAGCCCAACGCTTCAAGTACCTCCTTGCCTTGTCCAGAGATATCAGTTGGTGTTTTTTGGATGCTTCAACTTCCTTTAGTGCTTCCTGTAACCGCCGTTGAGTAGTGGGTCACTTGACCAGAGGCAGATTTTGTTTTGTTCCAGCGATGTTGAGGTAGACCAATCCGCTACTCAAGTCCACCTGCACATTGTGCCGGTATAGGAAATCTTGTCTGAGGGCGATTTTGTAGTCACTCATTAGGCAAGCTCTCCAGACCGTTGCGTTGTGCACATCTCCAATTGGTAGTCAAAGTTTTTTGCGAAGTCGAAGGATCTACATTCGTTCATTGATGGTTCTTCCTTTGAAGGCTCCAAATTTGGTTGGCAAACCCAGCTTCTCAACCATGTTGTTCCTTACAAAGTTGTGAGAAGCTCCTACATCTAGTAGTGATGGTACCATTTTTCAAAATTTACAACCCCTTGGTTGTACTCATAGTTGTATTATCGATTGGTCATCCTCGTATTCCTTGTCAAACTTTGTAATATCGAGAACCCTCCTCTGTGGCAATGTGAGCCACTCAGATGGATGACAGGTCGGCACAGAAATTTCTGACCTGAGAGGAGTCTCACCATCTACTCCTGTCCCTTGCCATTTCCACAATCCTCATTTTCTTCTCTGCAACTTCCCCCGTTTTCAGTTTTTGACAGTCGTGCAAGATATGGCCCCGCATTCTGCATGTCCAGCAAAGCCATTGATCGTGTTGATCGATGGCTTCAATATCTATCGAGGACAAGGGTCTCATTTACTTTGACTTTCCTTCATCACAATATGGATTGTGGCTTCTGGGTTGTGAGCCATTGGATTTGTGGATCAGAACATTGTAGCTGGCGTTGTCAATGCACTCCATTACTTTGATCATTCATGGAAGGTCTTCCTAGATGCAAAGAACTTGCAATTGCTTGCCAAATGTCTTGCTTGACTATTGTTGGAGTAGAAACGGAGTTTGTTGAGTACGAGGTCGCTACTAATAATCTAGAGAATCTGTGCAACAACCATGTTGGGTGTCCCCAACCTCCTATGGTCGCTGTCCATGAATGCCGCCTTGCAGGAATGTTGTTTACTTTTTCTGCATTCAGGTGGTTCTCTCTGCCATGCGCCAATCTATGCAAGCTGCCAGCTCACTCCGGTACCTGATTTGGGTCTCCTATGAGTAGTGTTCAAGTTCACATCCGGCCCATTGAATGAGGTATTCCTTAATAACGCGCAACTGGAGTGTACACTCTTGATTCAGGAGTAGACAAAGGACCTCGTATTGGCCGTCAGGAACAAGGACTATTTGTGGTGGTTGAATGGTTCCGTGTACCTTATATGTATCTAGCCGGTTCACATGAAATACGTCATGTATCTTCATACTTCCTGGAAATAGCAAACGGTATGCCACTCGCTCGATACGTCCACAATGGGAACGGTCCAATCCACTTTTGTAGTTTTTTTTGCGTCCTTGGCAACTTCAACCAAAGGTTCTTCGTCCTACGTAGCACTTTTTCACAAATGTCAAACACGATGACTTTTGTCGGCATATGCCTATTTTCGTTGCCGAGCAACTTGAAGGTGATCATTCGCCTCCTATATAACAAGGAGTCTATGTGCTTGGGAAAGGCTTGAACAGAAGGAGCTTCTCCTCCTCTACTTCCACTTTTCATCAATGAAAAGGGCACCACTAGATGCCGACCACTGTTCAACACAAAAGGTATAATCAGTGAAGACTCGTTTATTGAGTTGTTCATTACAAACTCTACCAGTACTACAAATGTTTCCCAGTCATTCATGGTAGGATCCACGTACATAGGGAGCATCCGCTCCTGAGTGCGATTCAAGCAATCTCTTTGTCCATCCATTTTGGGATGAAATGGTGTTCACATTTGCAACTCGCTGACAAAGGACTCGTGCATCGTTTGCTAGAACTTAATGGAAATTTTTCTAGCTTGACTAGAGATAATGCGCTATAGCAAGTCGTGGTACTTGACATTGCCCTCAAAGAAGAGATGAGTGGTCTCGTGGGCGTTCACATCAGTGGTTGTAGGAATGAATTGTGTCATCTTCATCAAAACATCTACAACCACTACAATTACATTGTGGCCATGGGCCGTGTCCGCTAGACTAGTAATGAAGTTCATGTTGACGCACCCCCATGGAGTCCTAGAGATGGGAAGCTGTTGGAGGAGTCCAGCAAGATCTTTGTTAGTAGCCTTATTCCAAAAGCATGGGTCGCATGTCATGCAATACTTACAAAAATCAACACTCCATCCTAGCCACCAACACTGGTCCGAGAGTGCGTGCCCGGTCTTTCAAGGTCCCACATGATCTGCGACATGCGGGGTGTGGAACTAGGAGATAATCTTTGCTCAAAGGTCTCCCGATTCCGGTACAACAACTTGTTCTTTGTGCCAAAAGATTCATGCAGCCTCCACCAATCCGTACTTGTCTAGATTTAGAGAGTCTTGAAACTAAGAATCTACACAGCATCCAATCTGGATCCTGTTTACAAGATTGTTGTAGTGCATAATCTCTCAAGGTGGTTATTGCAGAGGTGCCAGGGGATTTGGTGTTTGCACTTTTTTTGTTGCAGTGGCCATAAAACACCCCACCGACCTCGGTGGTTGCTTTATTTTTGACAAGATTTCAGCTTGGTGGATCGGCCACGCAGATACATCCTGGCCAATGATCCTATATGAATGAGAATTACCTAAGGTATTCGCTCCAATGGGCCTGTTGTCTTGACAGGTTCAGTTGTGTTTAGAGAAACACCAATGGGTTATGGTCTGTCACAATTATCACACCCCCCTTTCCACCCTGGAGTTAGCAACGCTGCATCTTGAAAGCGTCGACCACCACAAGGAACTCTTGTATCGCGTCTTCGCGGGGATGACCTTCCGGCTCTCATACGCAACTGGGTGACCGTTCGGCATAAGGACTACTCCAAAACCTACTACCAACACATCACATCGCACCGCTTACAGTTGGGATGGGTCTGGAAGGGTTAAGGCGGGTACTAGGGATAGAAGCTCTTTGATTTTGAGAAATGCATTATTATAGTCAAATGTCCAATATCAATGCATGCCTTTTTGTCTGAGCCTGGTTAGCAACGCTACCAGGGTCAGACACCCTTGCATAAACCATCAGAAGTAGTTTGCATGGCCGAGGAAAGACCAAATCTGCCCAACGTTTTCTGGATGCGACCAATCCATCATGGCATGGACCTTTTGTGGGTCGACACGGATGGCGTCCTTGCTATCCAAGGTATTCGAGTTCCACTTGTGTAAGCTTACACTTGCTCACTTTCGCATAGAATTTCTCTTCTCGAAGGATCGCGAGGAATTTAATGAGATGTTCTATGTGCTCTTCCATGGATTTGGAAAGAACTGAGATCTTGTCCAGGTAAACCAGGACAAACTGGCTGAGTTGCTTGGGAAACATTTGTTTCATTCCTTCTTGGAAGGTTGCCGCAGTATTCGTCAGCCCAAAGCACAAAACTCAGGATTGATAGTGTCCCATGTATAATTGAAATGTTGTTTTGGATGTATCATCTTTTTTCACGCGAATTTTATGGTGCCATTGAGACTAATTCAAGGATGAGAAGACTATTTTCCCTTGGATTTGGTCAAACATGTCTTAAACTTGCACTAAGGGGAATCAATCTTTCACCACTAGCTTGTTCAGCTCCCGGTAGTCCATGCACATGCGTAAACCACCATTTTTTTGTTCACAAAAATGATTGATGTACCGTACAGTGAGCTACTTGGATCAAACCACCCTTTTTTCCAAGGTACATTGATTTGGTATTTGGCCTCTTACCTTTCTGCTATACCAAGAAAACACATGGGTCTAACCAGAGGGGTCGCCTCCGGTCGCAGAAAAATTGTGTGGCCAATGAGTTGTTCCAGTGGAAACCTAGCTGGTGGGTCTTGGAATACATAGATAACTCCTCCTATAGAGATTTGATCTCTTGTGGAGTGTCTACCTTTATGTCCTCCATGTTCTGCAGCTAAGCTAAGAAAAATTGACACCTTTGTCAAATACATCTCTTGACTTGCATTGCACACAATGTAGCATGGAATTTCATCGGGTCGGTGACAATTCCATACTTGGAATCAACGTAAAGTGGCGTTATCTCTTTTGAAGGGTCAAGCGTTTTGTTAAAAATCACATCCCTTCATTTAAGGTTGTTTACCTTAAATGTGACACTCGGTGTATAACCTCAAATGAAATCTTTTAGCTTATAACTGTCAATCATGAGTATCACACGGTTGTGATTAAACTCATCGCTTTGAGGAATTTTTATTCAATCACTGCATTACACAAGTCTTGCACAGTGGTCAGTGTCGCCACCACTAAGCATGTACGATCATGAATCTCATCCAGAGATGCAATGTTTAGTGAGAATGTCGGCCAGCAAGTGTATAATAAGGTTAAAAAAGAGGAGACAAAACAACACATAATATTGAACTTGTCAAAAACTCAAATTGTTTAACATCCTCATTTGAACATATGAACTCACACTTGTGATCCAATTTTCCCCTTAGTTGTTCACACTAAGGTCATTCAGGGTTGGGAAAAATGGCACCATGACCCTATCCGTTACTACGGCCAGGCCAATATCCGCGACCGCGTCCTTGTCCATGGCCCTATCCACGGCCTCCTGTTGCACCGTCCCCACGAGGTGTTGCAGCTGTAGCCAACACCGCGGCCTCTTGCCCACAACCAGTAGCCTCAGGGCACTAGGCCCTAAAGTGGCCAGGCTGCATGCAGTTGTGGCAGAGCCCATCGCAGAAGGTTGCGTTGTGACGTTCACGCGTGGCCTGTAGCTTGTCATTGTTGTGGCTACACTTGTTGTTGGGAACCTTATCTCCACTAGTCTTCATGGTTGGAGAGTTTGTGTGCTACTTTTCCTTGGTCCCACCTAGTCATGTTCTGACCCACCAGTCCCTGCAACGTCCATGCGCATGTCATGGCCTTGTTGTGCATGTGTGTTTCGCTGTACATTGGAGTAGTGCTTTGGGTTTTTTTATAACAATTCAATGATGTAGTCACGCATCACCCTCCTGCTTGTCTAAGCTTGGTGGTCTTGTCCTACAACGTTTTGCTGGCTAAACCATCACGTAAGTACTCAAGCAGCAAGCAGTCCGAGTTCTTGAAGTTTTTGATCCCATCGCCCTCAGTGACACTTTTGGCTCCCTCCACAAGTCCACTGAACTCCCTCAAGTAGGCCTTGAGCATGCTACCCAGCTGCTTGAAGTTCTTGATCTTGTGGAGGCGTGCTGCGCCATCTCACGCTGTGTGCACTTCTTATGCATGATTATAAAGAAGGCCTCCCACAGCCTGGGTTACCACTCAAGGTGTGGTTGCTGCACGCCCCAATCCTTGACCACGTACTTGAAGTGCTTGAAGAGCTTGAAGAGCTTGCGTGATGGCGAGATTTCCACACTAACTGAGTGGCGCATTGTGGATACAAAGAACGTGTTCTACAGGATTCAACTAATTGTTGAGCTTCACGTCCTTCCGGAAGATCTCCACTCTGTGGAGGAAGGATTTGTTCACAACCGGCCATGAAATCCTTGAGGTAGGCAAGTCTTTGCTGCCATTGGCAGTGGAATCAGCACCTACGGCCCATTGCACTCAGTGTTGTATCTGCACCTGGGTCACACTCAACAACGCCTTCTCCAGGTTGATGCATTGGCAACTTACCTCATGAACGGCGAGGCGCTGCATCTGGTAATCCCGATCGAGATCCGTAATACTCCACCCGATGTGGACCTGTAGGTTGGCGAATGCATAGTTGAGCTCTGATGTTTGTCAATGCGTAGGCAATAGCCTCAAGGGTCTCGCAATCTCCTTACATCTTGACCCATTGTAGTAGGGTACGGTTCATGTACTCGCCTCCGAGGAGTTCCACCTTCCAGAGGAGGCTTTGGTCAGCGACCACACTTGAGTGCACGTTGATATGCCCCCAATCCTTGGGGTGGTGTTATACCTCCACTGTCGATGGTGATCTTGAGGCGGCACGCCGCCTCGGCAGAAAACTCAGTGAGCCTACGGAAGTGGTCACAAAATTCCTTCGTAGCAATGTTGTCCAGCTTGTTCTCGTAGGAACTTTCTGTGTGGCTGCTTTCAATACCTTTGCTGCTGTTGGCAACGTCACTGCTGTTGGAAGCTTCAAGCAATCCGGCAAGCGCCTTGCCCTTCTTGAGCAATCGGCTCAATTTTGCCACACAAAAATGGCAATAGTCGCAATCCTTGATGCCTTCTCCATCATCAGTGTCGTGCTCTTTGTTGTGGTCCACCCACAGGTAGTCCTCCTCATGCACATCCTCTATCGCATGGGGGTCATCCATGTGCACGTCGACGTACTTGTCGAGCAATTTTTTGGTTTCCTTACACTTCTTAGTGTCGCCAAGTGTACTGAGGATTGGTGGTACGGTTGCCTTTGGGTTGGCAACCATGCTCGCAGTGGTGGTTCCCAAAATTTGGAGTCCGCCGAGGGCATGTGAGGGCGTGAGGCCGTCACCACCTTGCCCTTGTTGGTCTTGGATGGTCTGGTACTTGCCATTCCTTTGCCCGTTCAACTAGCACGTAAAGCCAGTTGTGAGGATCATCCCACAACTTTAAGGAGGTTGTCACCTCCCAAAGTCTCCTTGCTCTCACGATGAGTGAGGTGATTTTACCTTGTTTCTGTTTTCCGAGGCCGCCACAGTCGGCACCACATGTTAGAAAACACTACTTTTCTAAGCCACCACGGTTGGCACAATCACGATGGTTCTATCCAACACCCTAAGCCATGATTCACGGCACTAGGCAAGCCAAAAAGCCAAGCAAAACAGAGTATGGACAAGATCAAGAAAATACAAGAATTTGAGCATCGCGCAAGAAGGTGAGGAGGGTTGGTCAACTCTAACTAAGATTTTGTACCCCCCCCTCCCTCCACGCTCCCTCCTCACTCTTGTTGTCTTCTTTTCTTCGCTGGCCTCCCCTTGAGTCCTCTTGGCACGTCTCGTGCCTCTTGGCAATGTCTTCCTTAACCCGACGGCGTTGGTGAAGCTGCCAAAAATATTCAAAATTATTTCCTTCCACTTTTTAGGGTATTCTTAGGCTGTGAGAGTCCCTGACCTTGGAAAGAAATTCTTCTCCATTTTTTTGGATGAAGGAGGGGAGAGGGAACCTTGAAAACAGACATAAACTGGTGGCTTTGGGGATATTTACTCCCCATCCCGTCCAAGAAAAATCCACCCAGCTCCTTGGAGGAGAATCTCAAAGGAATTAGGATGTTGAAGTAAAGCTCCTTAAGAGATTTTCAACAAAATTTTAGGTGCTTGAAACGGATTAGTATGGACGTCGTACCCTCCTTTGGCATTTCTGCTGCTATTGTAGCTGCTCCGGGCGTTTTGTATCCAACGTAATTGCTGGAATCATCGCACACTTAATCGTGTGGGTTGTTTGGCTCTAAGAACCACTATCACGGGTTGTGTCTCCAGCTCCTCCACTGAGGTCATTGTCGGAGTTTGCAAAATGGCGTGCGGAGCTCGCTCGAGGGGTTTTTCCATCTGCTTCAATCTAGGGGAAGCGGTCACCAACAACCCATGCAAGGAGAATATAATGTTTTGAGCCTTTTGAGGTCCATTTCCATTTTTACCTTGCCCCCTCATTCTGGGTCCAAAAGGGGGGAGTATTACCTTGAAATCTTGGGTTCACACGAGCTTTCCAGCTTAGAAACTTGTAAAGTGGCCTAAACAAACTCAAGTTTTTTTGTTTACGTATTGGCGCCAAAACGTCGCATGCGAGGCACGATCGGCGATTTTGTGTTGTCATCTCTTGTGCGCCCCTCACTCTCGCTCGCTCTATCCCTTGCCACCGCTCACTCTCGCGAGTGACGAGGGCAAGCAAGGGCAAGGGCACAAGGCCACAGGCCTTGACCCTCGAGGCCTTGTGGCCTCCTGAATGCTGATCGAGTCACCAGCTCGATCGATGGCAGGTGGCTCGCCGGCGGGCAGTTGGCCGGTCACTTGAACGGCTGCTGGACACCCAGCTGGCCGGCCGCCGGCCGGCCGCTAGCCAGAGGGGGGCTGGCCACTGGCCAAACCTCGCAATAGTGAGGGGTGGCCTGCAGCCACAGCCTCGCTATTGCAAGGTGGGAGGGCGGAACCGGCCCTTCCTCTACAACAAACCACAAGTTTCAGAGATTCTTTTGAGCTTTTTGGGGTTACGTAGTAACCCTATGCAATCGGTTCGGTATCCAAGAATCAGCGTTGACGTCAGAAAATCTGCTGCACAAGGACTTCGGCGACGGCAATTCTGTCTGCGGTCGGTGTTTCTGTCCACCGACAGCCCATCGAGAATTTTCTAGGTTTTTTTTCAGCACTTCTGTCGCGTCCAGAAGACAGGCCTTCTCTGAGCGCGATTTTCCTTGCGGAAGCGACTCCCAGTCTGAGAAATACGTGCGAATCGGACAGACTTCACGTAGCAACCAGGGTTTTTTCCGAAACGAATACCGGACATCGCAAGCAAGCACTTCACTTCACCGACGATGACTTCTCGGACAGGAGGGGAAGGTCGAGCAAAACTCGTTTCCAAGGCAGAGAACATGTTTGAACCCGGCTTCAGTCTATTACTACGTAACCCCGATGCAAGCCTGCGCGCAGCCAATGCCACTAGTTGTTTTGTGCTTGTTGATCTGGTTCGTTGTTTGTGGCTCGGTTGAGGCTGATGAGCAAGTACGGGGGGCATTCTCACTAATACAATGATTTTGCATGCAGGAATGATGACATCCTTCAAGGCCTCCGACGATGTGGACATTCGTAAACCCTCAATCACAAAATAATCTGAATATAATAGGGGCAGCCTGTTACGTCCTTGACATACACGAGTCCGTAAAACTTGCAAGTGGGCATTTCTGTGATTGCAGTCATGGCCCACCGCGCAACGGCTTAACAATTATTCTTCCGTTTGGATAAGGACATTTTGGCCAACTGCCCCGACCTCTGGTAATCCGTTCTAGAAGCTTCTTACAACTTTGACTACTTTATGGAATCATCGAAAGAAGTGTCACAAACCATATTGATGTCTCAATATCATTCAGTCGACAATGCTCAACTTCTATAAAGAAGTGACGCGATGCTCTCAAAGCCCCCTGACTTCTCGGTGGAGCTCCCCAAATCCGCCATTCACGGTGCGGCCTCGCACGCATCGCTCGGCTTGAACGCCGATGACCCGACTTCTGCCTCATCCTCATTCACGGCATTGTATATGTGTGCTTAACTCACTTGACACTTGTCATTCAAGTACACAACCTGCTTAAAATGAATGATCCATTTGTCCCAAACACCCGAATCGTCTTTTTTCCCACACCTTATCCCTGTGAACCATGTACATTCTGCTCTGCGCAACACAACCTAGGTGTTATGCCAAATAGAGCGTAGATGGTGAACAGGTAGAATCTGCGAGGCAATGGTTGGAATTGGGTGAAACAGCTCATGTACCCATAAAACGCAAAGTGTGACTCTCATCCTCCCCTTGTTTGGAAGAAAAGCAATGATCCGCCTGTCATTCGGAAGAAAAGCAACCATCCGCTCTTCACTCCCCACGAAAGCAACCATTCACCCATGCTACTTTCACTTATCAAGGACTACCGGTACGTGCATTGTATGTGTGGCACTTTGGACACCTTGTTGATTTTTTTCAGGCGAACTCTCTTTCCACGTTTTGTTTCCCTAGTCCATACAATCATGCGCTGCATGGCCATGAATGCGACTATCAATTTGTACACGTTTCTATAAAAATGATTGGTTTGGCAGTCCTCTCATTCATGAACGAATGGGGTATGTACTTTTCCTTAACAATGCAGTTGTTACGGTGGCTTCTGTGATGCTTCGCGTATGCCATGCTAACGTTACTTACTCACGTAAAGAATACGACGGTTGAAACACGGTTAACATGCACTGATTCCAGCCTGGCTCCCAAACCTGCATGTGCGCAAACCCGAGGCGCTCCAGTCTGGTCCGTCCCCAGTCGCATGTGTGTAGTGAAAGCGGATTGGCTGCATAACCTTTCCATGTACGTTGTAATGGTCCATGACATGCCTAGGCAAAATTCATATTCCTCGTGAGCATGGATGGTGGGTAGGGATGTCCCCCTCCCCCTCCCGTTCTTGTTCACTTTTGGATTCTCCGGTGCAGACCTGAGACGATGCCGGGGATTGGTGTGTTCGCGGTGGAGCATCAACATGGCATTGCATCTACGAATCAAGCAATGTGAGTCAAAGTGCAGGGTACGTGAGACATACATTACGTTGGGAAAATGCCGATACACCCATTCTTGGCGCAATAGCGCCCCAAATCCGGGCCAGTGCCCGGAGGAAGGAGGCTCCTGCCTCCGTCCGACCAGTGCGTAGAGATTCCACAAGGCCGCCCACTCGCCCACCCCTCTCATGTGCCATGGCACTACGTCCTACAACTACCGCGCTCTCACATCCGCTAGGCCCACTTACACGGTGACAGGCAATCTCCGCCGGCCAGGGTGGCTTACCCGTGGCGTCTCACTTCCGCGTGCCGCGGACGCTACCTCCCCGTCATGTGGCCTCGCCGGCAACAGGCACGACAACTGTGTCTGCTCCTTCAGACCCAAGGCGGTGCAACCTTGGACGGCCAAACCCACCCACGTCAGCGGGGTGGCGCCCCACTGGCAAGCTCATGACGCCACCGGCTGCAACACCAGTAGCGCCGTCACCCGCGGCACCACCCGCTACACCTCCTGCGGCACCATGCGCTGGACGACCTGCGGCACCACCCGCTGCACGACCCTCTGCAAGGGCACCTGCTACATGACCCGCTGCATCACCGGCTGCACCTCCCGTGGCACCATGCGCTGCACGACCCGCTACACCACACGCTACACGACCCGCTGCACGACTGGCTGCACCACTCGCTGCACCAACCGCTGCACATCTCGCTGCACGACCCTCTGCACGACCAGCTGGACCACCGGCTGCACGACCAGCTGCTCCATCTGCTGCACGACCACTTGCTCCACCCGCTGCATTACCCATTGCACGACCCACTGCACCACCCGCAGCACCACCCGCTGCACGACCTGCTGCACCACCCGCTGCACCACCACCTGAGCCACCTGCTCCTCGGCCTCCCGTGCACGGAGTTCCTCTAGCGCTGGCTCCAGATCAGTCCCCTCTTCCGGCAAACCACGTATTCAACTTCAACTCAGGTTCCAAAGAAGAGCTCTTTTTCTGGCTTCACAGGAATTGGGACTATGAGGAGTGGGAAAAACTTGTGGAAGAAAAAGCTACGGAGAACATGCAGCTGTTTTGGATGGAGTCACGCTCCCAGGACCAGACCGAGACACGAGCCTGGGCAAGGCACTGCGTTCTGTGTCCTAGTGGCTCCACTGGTAATTGTCTGCTGTGTTGTTCCTTCTTTCTACATCATGCTGTAGTGCATTTCCACACTTGACATTGTGTTGTCTTTGTACATGATTAGGAAAACCTTGCCGTCTGTCGTTTGGTAATTGTTCGCTTTGCACACATTCCAATCCGCCCAAATTTCCACTGAATGATGATGAAGTCACTGTCGTTTATTCTTGCAGACAGCTCCCCTGAGGGCACAAAAAAGAAAAGAAAGGCTGACGGTGACGACCTCGTGGAGGGCCAAAAGTACCGCAACATGGCTGCCTGTAGGGCTGCAATTGAGGACCACACGGTTCAACACAGCTTTGGGCTGCAGTGGGTGCGTAGCAAGCCTAGACGTATCAACGTACGATGTGTGGAGGTAGTGAGACGGGGCTGCCCGTGGAACGTACGAGCGGTTGTATCTTCAAAGCAGGGGGCGGTCAAACTGTCCGATGTGACTGAAGGCCACAGCAGGATGCCCACTATTAGCCGTGGGAGCCCCACGCGTATAACCAGGTGGATAGCACGTCCCAAATGACGCGGGACCCGAAATCACTTCCAGCTACATTGCGAGCCATCATCAAGGAAGCTACGAGGATTCAGGTGGCAAATTGTAGGCTGTACCGTTCTCGATCATTGGCCCAGGCCCAACTGATGGGCGCCAAGGCCAAATCATGGGCCGTGTTCCCTAGGTGCAGTGATGGTTTTGGACAGAGAAGTAGGCTTGGCAAAGGCTCTAAAAATGACACCTGCCATGCGCTACTCACACGTATTGTGCCTGGCATCTGCGGAGGAACGTCCAGGAGAATTCTGAAAAGAGGGCTGGTTACTTGGCGTGGAAGTACGCCCATGCCGTGACCCACGAAAAGCTCCACCGAGCGGCATGCCACCTGCGGGCCGTTAGCAAGCATACAGTGAACTACCTCATCCCAGGCTGAGACGGACAAGGTGGCATACCCCTACAAAAGTGGACGTCATGTATGTGCTTGGTTCCTAGAGGGGAGCACATCACCAGCAACGCGTCGGAGTCACTGAACGCTTGTCTGAAGTCCCTCAGTAAGCTGCACCCCTTCTACTGCTTCCTGCAGGTGTATTTCTTTGTGCAGGAGATCATGGCATAGAACCGCGAGCAGATTGTCAACTGCACCCAAACACTTGCTCCGGCCCCTGGAAAACGGCTTCTACACAGTTCTGTCATCGCTCGCAACTACCACGTGATGATGGAGGGGCCGCAAACGGCTATGGTGCATGGCCCAACTCATGTTAGCCGGCGTGTCAATATTTTTCGGGCAACGTGTGAGTGTGGTCGCTAGCGCGAGTATGGCCAGCCTTGTCAGCACTCATGTGCCGTCATGATGGAGGTGGGTGAAGACCCAATAGCGCATGTGAACCTTGGCCAGAAAGTGAGGTACTAGAGTCTCACATACGGCAATCCCATGCTGTCCATTGTAGCATCCCCAATCCATGCTGCATCGTCTGGCTGGGGGCAACCAGGATCACGGCGGGGCCGTGTTAGGCCCAGGAGTACCCGCATGGAGTGTGCGCTGCTCCACAAATGCAACTTCATCTGCCCCAAGTGTGGCTGCAAGAGCCACACAAAGAAGAGGTGCCCCAACCCTGCTGCACCGCGTCCTCATGAGGCAGCAGCAGCGCAAAGAGCTGATTTTGAAGCAGCAGCAGCAGTAGCAGCAGCAGTAGGAGCAGGAGCAGGGAGAGAAGAAGCAGGACGTGACATAGTAAGTGGTGGAAAGGCAGCAGAAGGGGCAGCAACTGAAGACTCTGATGCTTCAGACTACAACCCTGAAGCGGAGCCCAGAGGGTCCTTGACAGACAAAGAGGTTGGAGAGGCAGCAGCAGACGACTTCAACGACGATGTGTCAGAAAGTGGTAGTGAGGACTCGCTGGGGTATGAGGCAGAGCCGGAGAAGGGATTGCTGACACAAGAAGTGCACGACGTAAAGGGTGCCAGATTCATGGAACAATATGGTGGCCTAGTGGAGCACGCACAAGGAGATGTAAGAGAAGACGACATAGAAGACGATGCAGGAGTAGAGGACGCAGATGATTAAGCAGAAGACGAAGTGGAGAGCCATGAAGTCAGAGGCATGGATGCACTTGGGATACAAGGCAAGGAGGTTCATTGTGCATGTTTGCTAGTACATCTGTAGTTGTTCCTTTCCTTTGAAAGCAGTGAACATCCTCCTAACAACAAGTTCATGTCATGGTGCAGGTTTACGAGAGAGTGTTCCTTGGCCACCAACCTGCTTTCTGAGCACATCCAATTCTTGGACTTACGGTTGAGTCGGCATGAGCACTGGACAGCCTGACTCTGTGATCCGGAAGCTAGACTGGTTGTGTTAGAGGGGGGTGTGTATCCTTGACCATTGTCAACATTTTATTGGTTAGTGTGTGAATTTCATGAGACAACATGGTGAACTCTACTTTTTTGTTATCGTGGGAAGGAAAATTAACCATTGTGTGTAATCACGAACCATTGTGTGTAATTCTCAATGGAAAATTAACCATTGTGTGTAATTCACGCCTTCAGTCCTGCCCTTTACCGTTTCCTAACTCATTCTTGTGCGAATTCTCCAACATTTTGGCGTGCTTCTTGCTCCGACAGTTGCGAGCGATGTGTCAAACTTTTCCGTAGTTGTAGCAGGCGTGTGTATCTCTCTAGTTGAAGGCATTCTTCCATCAGAGTCGAGGAGTCCCCCGACTAGATTTTTCCATTCCCACAATAGTTGTGGTGGGGAGGTCGCCAGCCGTAGGATTCCTGGATCTGAGTGTTGCAGTGAGAGAAGTTGATCCATTCTCTTACTGCGATCATCCGTGGTATTCGTTTTGGATGTCAAAAATTGCAATTTCTCATTGGATTTGTCGTTTGAGGCTGTTGTTGTCGTGAAAAGAAAGCTAGTCGGGGGTGATGTCCACACCAGTGATGATCTCGCGGAATCTCCACGTATACTATGCCACGCTGGACTGCTCACGGAGACGCTGGAGCTTGTACTGAGCATATGACTTCTCATTCAGTTGTCCAAAACGTGCGATCATTGCGTGTAAGAATTTGTTCCAGTCGGTTGGTGGCGTCAGCATGTCTTGCCATTGTGGGTTGATCTACTCCAGCGGTAGAATGCCTGCAGTTGGCAATGTGGGATGGGCTTCGCTTGCCGTTGATGAAGCCCCTCCAGTCTCCTGCGGTCATTGGATGGCCTTAAGATCACACCACCAACTGAGCATCGTGCCACACAAACACACTCCCGCGAGGTCAATTTTCTTCTGATCTTCCCTGAACCCAGCATCAGTGAAGTACACCTCCACACTCGTCTGCCACATCCGAACCGTCGGTCCTTTGGAATTTGCCGGATTGAACTGTTTTGGTGGGGCTGGAAAAATTTTGGGTTTGTTTGAGAGTTGGGTATTGTAAAAAATTGCAAATCCAGGAATATCTTCTGCTTTCATGCAACAACAAATATTCACAACTTAGAGCATCGAAGTAGTGCAGTAGAGAAGACCAGCTCCACCTATCTCAATCTTTCATCCCTCTTCCAGATATTCACTCAGTAGAAATACACTGAGATTCAAGAGGGGACTTTGCTGAATCCAGAGCTTCAAATCTCACTTGAAATTATCAAGAAATGAGTACAAACGAAGCTAAAGAAGACTGACATGCAAGACTGGACAAAGTACTAGTTTTACCTCCTACGTTCTGTCCCTGGTCCGTGCACTTGGTAATCCAGAAAAAACACTAAGTCTTGCGCGGTGTCTTGTGAGGGGAGAAGTCCCTGTCCTCCTCGTTTGTGTATTGGCTCATGCTATTGTGACAGATTGCGCGATCCTTGCGCGTCCTCGCTCGGCCCCTGTCCTCCTCCCTCTGCTCCAGTCCGGACATCAATCGACAGTGTGGATCGATCAAGGCGATCTATCTGCCACATCGTGGATCGATGGTCCATGTCCTCATCCTTCGCCCTCGTCGCTCACTGATCAGACCTCCGAAGCCACTTCCGTGATTTTGCGCAATTAGTACTAGAATAAGTAGCCCACGTTCCGATAATAGCAGCATCGAGCTGCGTCCGGGCTAGGATAAGTGGGACACCCAAGCGGGTCAGCCCATAATCTCTCACCTGACCTCGCTCCCATAGGAATAGACAGAACAGGATACGTAGAAGGTTAGGAGAGAGGCTGGCCACCTCTCTCCTAGCCTTCTTGCCTTCTTCTCTTTTGTCTTGGCTGTTTTACTTTTCTTTGTTTAACTGCAGTCAGTAGACCTTGACAACATAACAAGAGTTACAAGTCAGTAGAGAAGACATGATTTTTAACATTCCCCCCTGTATGTGTCAAGGTGTACTGAGAGTTCCAAAGGAGGACTAGTGAGCAAGGAAGTCAGAGTAGTGGAGAACAAAGAAGAGATGAGGAAAGGAAGTGGAATGCACACATGTGGGTACAACAACTGAAGGTGACATGTTGGGAGGGGGAGTTTTGGACAAGGCAGAGCAGTAAGGCAGGGAACATGAGGTAACCCCCCTGTAGGTGTGGATGTGTTCTCTTGTCTGTTTTTTTTCTGTGGCATGTGTTTGGTTGTAAGCAATCACCAAGCGTAGAGTGAGTAGGAGATAGGGAGAGATAGATAGAGAGAGAGAGAGA
>SZWC01004717.1:56332-70810 GCA_023375785.1 Penium margaritaceum | reverse complement strand
TTTGTTATTCCTGAGTCACGTGGCCTGAGGCTCCGGTCTAGAAAACAGCGCCGACACAATGGCAACTGCCGACCGTCCAAGGGAATTTCACCCAAGGATCACGATCACCCCCAAGGAATTAACTATGCCTCTGGTGAGACCTAGCTACCCAGGTGCTTTCGCTCAAGGTCTTAGGGGCTCCCGCCCTCTAAGCCTTCTTCTTCCTTGGTGTGAGAGCCCAACAAATTAAGTCAGCACTCTCACACGAGCAAGATTACAACCACCTTAGCAGTTCATATCAAGCTCAGTCTCAAGCGCACAGCTCAAACAAGAGACATCAAGTGAAGGAGTAGTTAAGACAATGGCAAGTACAAGGCATAAATAGCTAAGGAGTGCCTTTGGCAGCCGAAGCGCACGCGCCTCGGCTAACCCGAAGCGCGCGCGCCTCGGCCGATGTCACTCCTTAAATTAAGGAGGTCATCCCCTCAATCAGGGAAGACATCCCCTGATCCAAGGCACATCTTGCATCTTCCAATCCGACCGTTGGATCAGCCCGAAACTTGGACAGCTGGCAGTTTGACACCTGCTCTTTCCATCGGTACGGTCAGATTCACAATCTGAATAGCCATCATCAGAAAAACCCAGGGGACTTATCCTTGAACAAGGACAGTGCATGCCTGGTCTGTTGGACCGGACCCAGGGGACTTGCTCCACATGAGCAGTGCATGCCTGGTCCGTCCACTACTCGCCAATTCTGGAGACTAGTGGCCAAGGGGCATTCAAATAACAACATTGCCTCCTGCTTTGCAGCTGCTGGTTTGCCCTCTCTTTCACCTGAGCCCCTGAAAGTACAAGGTGCTCACAATGCGTCTGACTCCAACTTGTGGGAACTGGCCATGCAATGGGAACTTGATGCCCTCTCTGAGCATGGCCTCTATGAGTTGGTTGATCTTCCCCCAGAGCGCAAAGCAGGAGCAGAAAAATGGGTACAGAGATGGAAGTTGAACCCCCAAAATACGATTGAATAGTACAAGGCGGAGCTCACAGCAAAGGGATTCTTGCAAGTCCCAGGAGTTGACTTTGACGAGACCTTTGCCCGGGTTACACGATACACTATTGCCAGGGCACTGCTCTTGTTAGACGATACACTATTGCCAGGGTACTGCTCAAACTGTTGGCTCAAGAGGACTAGGAACTCAAACAGATGGATGTCAACAATGCCTTTCTTTATGGCAAACATGATGAGGGAATCTACATGGTCCAGTTGCCTGACTTAAAAAATGGAACAAATCAAGTATGGCAGCTGCGCAAAGCCCTGTATGGGCTCAAACAATGTCCACGTTGTTTGAACTAGGAGAGCAAAGCCACCCTGGGAAAGGGAGCTTTCAAGGGAAGCAAAGTGAATCCCGCCTTGATCCTTAGGCCGTTGTCTGGACAGCTTGTTGCTATTCTTGTCTACGTGATGACCTCTTGGTTGCCTCTCCCAGCGTCACAGCTGTTCCATCCACAAAAACTCTCTTGCAGTTGGCATACAAGATGAAGGACCTTGGTCCATTTCGTGTATGTCTCGGCATGGAGCTAGAGCGTGATTCCCCTTGTCGTACCTTACATGTCCATGAGGCTGCACATGTTCACAGTCTGGGGGAACGGTTTGGACCACTGCTCACGGTTGTGCCCTCAGCTTCTACACCCATGACCCAAGCAGGCCAATCACTGTTAAAGTCTTCAGATCCGTCTTTGCTGGGAGAGACTGTAGACATTACAGACTACGTCCGGGTCATTGGCTCCTTGATGTACCTTGCCACCACCACACACGTCAATGTTGCCTTTGTGGTGAACTTTCTCTCTCAATTCTCTCAATGTCCCAGAGAGCTTCATCTTGAGGCCGCACTGCATGTGGTGCGTTGCGCTCTCTCCACACCACAAACTGGGCTGTTACTTTGTGCACAACCCTCAGTGATCGTGGATGGGTTCACTGAAAATGACTGTGCACATGACACAGATGCACGAAGTAGAATAGGATACATCTCCTTGATTGGTGGCAAATTGTCCCTTGGAATAGCGGAAAATAGGGGTGTGTTGCCGGAAGCTCACCTGAGACAGAGTACGTGGTTCTTGGCGCAGGTACGTGTAAAGTTGTCTGGCTCTTTCATCTGCAGCAGCCGTTGCATGTACCCATTCATTGTACCACTCCACGCTGTGACAATCAAGGCACAAAAGCCATTGCAGAAAACAATGGAATGCATCAATCATACACCAAGCACATCAATGTGGAGCATCACTTTGTCTGTGAGTGCACTGCTGCTTGCATTGTCCGAGTTTCTTGGGTGGACAGAGGGCTGACTTTCTCACTAAGGCACTCAGCAGAAATGTCTTCAAATGTGCCGTTGATGCACTTGGTCTCACATCTACCCATGACCCAAGGTGAGGTGCTTTGTATTTGTCTGTCTCGTTTTCACCACCACGCTTATGCACTCCTACATGTGCTTGACATGGCTTGAGGGTTTCTCGTCTGTGGGTCATGGGAGAGTGTTGAAGTTGTGTCCTGTTCCTTGGCCACACAGATCTCTGTTCACTCTTGTCTCATTGTCCATGGAACATGCACTCTTGTACAGATTGAGTAACCATGGCTACGCCTGGGGAGATGGTGCCCAAGAGCGCTCTTGTTGCTGTCGCCAGGCTCATCAAGTAGTTATCAATCTACCCAGGAGTGCCCTTTGGCACCAGCATAAATCAGAGTCCACTAACCGATTCGGAAGTGGTAGATGCCAGGGCTCGTACATTCTCACTGCCAGTCCCTGCATCATGCTTGATTGTCTCTAAGTGTTTTTGGGAGCTGTATGTTATCCCGGATGCTGATCCTTGGAGGCCACCATGTCAATCTCTGGCCGTACAGTAGCATGAAGCCGCCCTCAGTTAACTTTGAGAGGTCAGGCTCGATCCCGGGTGGTGGTGCAGGCTCACCTCAGCGGTTGCTCGGTGTGGGCATGCACTCACTGGCGTCCTAGACTCTCGCCTCCCTTTCCTAGCTTACTCTTCATTGTGATACTCGATTCAGAGACATAATCTAACCACATCCATGGCGTGCAAAACTCACCAGCTCAATGACGTGCTCTCACACAACATCACGTGCAACATGTAATCGTAACTACAAGAAGTGATGGTGCCGAACAATTGGCCCTTGTGAACTGGCCAGCGAGGAAATTCTTGTGCGCACATAGGGATGTGCAAGATGAGGGAGAGACCAGCAGGGTAGCTGGCAACCACTGTAGCCTGCCTGCATGTGAATGGTATCAAGTCCAGAGGTCACCAAGACTGATGTCACAACACCCCCACATGACTCATACACGCCAGAGGCCATAAGCACACAAGGGGTACAGACAAGCAACAATGAGCCACAAACGGGAACAAGGAGCCACAGCAGCACGAGAACGGAAAACATAGGGGTAGAACTAGGGTTACAGAGCAGGATGAGATGGAGACACATCAAGTGGGATCGGCACGGAGAGACTGGAGACCAACAACATGCACAGGCACCTTGAACTTCCCATTGCAAAGTGCCTTGGTGAGAAATTCAGCACGCTGCTGATGGATGACACCTCAAATCAGTCGCAGATCACCACACGCAATGCATTTATGGACAAAGTGATATCCAATGTTGATGTGATTCTTGTGAATGTGATGCATGCTATCATGCTCAGAAATACGGTGAGTACTATCATTGTTGCAGTGAAGAGTGATGCAGCGAATGGGCTGGCACTAGTGCTGAATGAGAAAACACAACCAAAGGCTCTCACAAACAACCACACCCAGAGCGATGTACTCAGCCTCAATAGAGCTGAGCACGACACAACCTTGCTTTCTGCTCTTCCAGGAAACCGTGGTGCCTCCGATGAGGAACATATACCCTAACCGGCTGCACGTCACAATCCTGGGTCTGATTTTTGTCTATGTATCCATCAACGACGAAAAAGGGTTGTGTGCAAAGATACAAGCCAAGAAGGAGTGTGGACATGACGTAGCGAATGACACGTTACGTCGCCTCAAGATGGAGGCAACGTCGGCACTCGGAGAACTGGAAATAGAATTTGACTGCAAGCGCAGCCTCGACAGGTGTGTTAGTGCTAAGAAACATGAAAAAGCCGATGACCTGGAGGTAGGTCGTAACGTCTACCAGCTCCCCCCACTACATAGGGTCAACGGTCTTTAGAAGAAACTGCCCAGTAGGCATCATGGACGTAGATGCATTGTGAAAACCAACCAAGAGGTTGACGAACCGGTCCTCCAGCGTACGAACATACTGGGCGTGATGCACAGTGAGCATGCGACGCTGACGTCCACGCTCAATCTCCACGCCCAAGAAGACACAGGCAGGGCCAAGATCTTTGATTTTTTACGCAGACTGGAGGAGGACCTTCACTGCCTAAAAAAATTGTGGATCTGGTGAGGCAATGAGGAGATCGCCCACATAGACAAAGACGGCAACAGACGGTGCCGTAAGGTTACTAAGGAAGAGACCAGGGTCAACTAGACTGCAACGTTAGCCATAGCTCAAGGGTAGCAGAAATCTCCCGTTTCAAGCATCGCAAAGACTGATTCAACCTGTACAATGTCTTGAAAAGGCGCCAGATATGGCCGGTACCAATGTCAAAACTAGGTGGCTGAGTGAGGTAGATCTCCTCATCGAGGCGTCCATGCAAGAATGCATTTTTTACATCCATTTGGTGCAGCTCCGAATAATGCCAGGCCACCTGACTCAAAATTGGTTTGGTAGTGGTGTACTTCCCCACAGGGGAAAACGTGGCATTGTAGTCGATGCCAAGCACTTGAGAAAAGCCATTGGCAGTGAGGCGTGCCTTGTAGCGCTCAACTGTGACATTGGGTTTACACTTGTGCTGGAACACACATGCTGCAATGGCTTTTCGACCAGGTGGGAGGTCCACAAAGTCGTAAACGCCATACTCTCTTATTGCATCAAGCTCCTATTGCATAGCCTTGTCCTAGAGAGACACGTCTGGGGCGGACAATTTCCGGATCAGGCAAGAGACTCGTATCGCCACAAGAAGTGAGAACGGTGATAGTAGAGGTGTGAGGCACAACATGACTAGACCCAGCGATGGCAACAGTACAAAACAGTACAGAACTCCATGTGACCATAGAACATCCGACAACTCATTTTGGCTGAACAATAGCCGCTGCCAGACCAAGCGCATCCAAGCCAGTGGCAGGAGCAGGCGGGTGAATGGAAGGGGCCAAGGCTGAGACAGACGGACAAGCGGACACAGACCCACTGGCGGAGGGGATAGAGCGAGAGGAAGACTGCAAGGGATACAGGCGGCCACCTGGAGCCCCACTTCACGGGGCAAGGACGGATAAGAGTGGAGGAGCTACAAGTTCTGCTAAGGAAAGAACACACAAGGGATCAGGGTGATTGGGAGAGGCACCAGATGATGCAGGCGGCAACGCAGGTGAGGATGTAGAAGATGATGCTGGCGATGAAGAAAAGATAGCACCAAGTGATGTCACTGGCAGTGACGTAGGTACAAATGAGAAGGAAGAGGTGGATGCGGAAATAGATAGGGAAGCAAGTGACAATGCAGGTGCCAACAATGCAGGAAAATATGTAGGGAGTGAAACAGACATGGGTGCCAAGACGGAGGCCGGCGGGGGCGCAAGTGAGACGGGAGGCACATGGGAGTGCGGAGAGCCGTTTGAGGACTAGCCGGCCGAAGAACTTCTGGCAGCACGCGAGAATGAACCAAGATAGGGGACGCGATGGACAATGTCGCAAATAAACTTGCTCTACAAGAAGAGAGCCTCATGTTACTCAATGACACGACGGCACTCAAGATCCCAGGAACACCACGCATTGGACTTTGGCGAGACACCGATGAACGGGCACAGACGTCTACACGGGAAGACCTTCCCATTGCGCTGGTCCTCAGGGATCTATACACCAACAACGCACCCCCAAAATTGTGCAACACACAAGTTAGTGCGACGTTGGTACCAGCATTTGTACGGAGTGACGTGTTGTGGAAGGGACCCATGAGGAACCTGATTCCACACCCAAGACATGTATTTCATGGCTTCAGAAGCGAAAGATTTAGACAGGCCAGACTCAACCAGCATGGTGCAAACCCCATCCGTAAGAGTCCGGTTCCAGCTCTCAGAAACACTATTTTGCTGAAGGGTATAGGTTGCGGATGACTCAAACGATACACCGAGCGATAGAAAAAAATGCAGGCTGGATCCAATGAACTCACCACCACGATTGGAGCGGAACACCTGCAGCTTCTGCTAGCAGGCATGCTCTTCCTGGACAAGCCAGGACTCGATTGTAGGACTAACATCACTGTTGAGACGGAGGGGAAAGATCCAATGGAAGCGGGAAGAGTCATCTTTCAGACATAGGACATAACGACCGCCACCGAGGAAATCAAGTGGGAACAGTTCCATGTCATTAGCATGGAGAAAAGCGAGAGGCTCATGGGTGCAAGACATGGACACAGGGAATGGGGAATGATGCATTGTGCCTTGAACACAATCCATGTAGTCAGCGGTGCACGGAGCGAAGAAGGTAGCAAAATCAAGAATAGTGGCAGGCTAGTGGCATAGCAAGCTGTGAATTGTAGTAGTTCTCACATGGCAAAGCCAATGATAAAGAAATTGTGTATGCTTAGCAAAAGGCATAGGAGCGACATGAGCATGAGTAGTAGAAGCAGTGGATGCGCTAGAAGCAAACAGAGGCACATGATACAGGTTTTCACACCGAAGGCCAGAGAGCACAATACGTCCATACGATTGCAATGAAACAGTATCAACGCTACGAGATGCGACAAATTCCATACCCTGGTCGTTGAGGGTAGTTACTAACAACAGGCTAGCCTCAAGCGGAGGAACATATAGCACATCGAGTAGGAAGATGTTACAAAAGGGGCCAACGAACCGCACGACACCAACGCCCTGGACAGGCAGCATCTATCCTGAACCAGTACAGATGAAATGGACATCCCCAACATGCCCCAACAATAAGAACAGGGTGCATGACGACGTCATGTGGTGAGTGGCTCCAGAATTGAGAATACGTAAACCATGAGAAACACTAACAGGGGACAAGACATGACATGCAGCGACACGACCTGAAGTGGCAGCAGACGATGGAGCACAACCCTGATAATGGGCCAAAAGACAGGGACATGTAGCATGCTGCCACTCCTCAATCCATACATCCCCTATGCTCGGACTGCCCAACAACGCTCCCCAAAGAAATCCATCCAACTCACAATGGTGAACCCGGGAGCCAAATGCCAAACTCACACTGCAGGAAACATCAAGTGGTCATGGCTGAGAGGGTGCTCAATGAGAGCCTGAGGAAGTTATGATAGCCAGCTGGGAGGAGCCAGAGACGAATGGTGGAGTAAGAGTTGGAAGGACGGGAAGCTGACGTGGCCAACTACTTTGGCGGCGTGTAGCATGCGGACGGCGGTCCATAGATGGTCGGATAAGAGTAGGGTGGACCCTAGTGCCACTCACGCAGTGGCACCACCGTCGCAGTCATGCCCATGCTTGGACAATGGCAGCAGAGGGAATGGTCTTCCATCGTGCAGAACAAACCCACGCACCGGGGTCTTGACCATGAGGAGATGAGGTGGTCTCCCTCGATATTTGGAATAGGTCCCCAAATGTTGGGGTCTTGACTGGAGAATGGAGGAGAAGGTGAAACACAAATGATATAAATAAAACTCAAGAAAAATGATGATTCAGCTACCCTGGAGGTCTTGTCGGGCCGGGTGCCCAACAGATGTAGCCAGGGTAGAGATGGGGTCCAAAGGTCAGGCCTTTTTCTTCATCTTTTTTTTTTTTCTCATTTTTTTCTGAAGATTGGTACTGAACCCTTCAAGGCCCGTTGACTGATGGGCTTGTCTTTCCATGGACTCCCCAATTGGCGAGCTGCAAACCAACGGGCCCATTGGAAAACGAGTGGCCACGCAGCCAAGAATCTGTGATGCAGCTTCCCGATTGCTAGGCGGCTGTTGCCGCCGCTACTGCTGTTGCTGCTAAGGCTACTCCAGGTGGTGCTGCTGTTGACATAGTTGCAGCTGCTGATGAGGCTGCTGTGCTGACGGGAAGATCTGTTAGTGATGCATCTTCGCCGGCATGCAGAAGTTGTGGGTGAAGCTTTAACTACTGTTGTTGAGGTTGATGTTGTAGAATGTAGCTGCTACTCTTGCGGCAGCCGAGTGGAACTAATACTTCTCTGGTGGCCTAGGCTAATTTCCGTCACTTAACGTCACCGCCTCAATGGCAGCCGTGATGTGGGAAGTCACTGAGAAATTTTGGCAGCATTTTGCTTCCGGCTCTGCCGGAGGACTGCGTGACATGAGCCCTCAACTCGAGGCCTCCGCATTGTGAAGACCTGTACTCCCCATCCAACCCAACCCAGCCCAGCCTAGACGTCTTTGCTGCTGCTGTTGCATGTTGTATGATGGGGTGTACACACCTACTGCTCTGATACCATGAGGGAATAGAGAAATCCCCTGAGCAATGTTCTGTGTAAGAAAGTATGTTGCATGGAACATAACGTGACAGATGCTGCTTGGAAAGATGGAGAGGCAGCAAAGAAATGCTTAGAAGCATGAGTGTTACATTGAACAATGAGTGAGTGAGAGGGGGGGGGGGGGGGGGGGGAGAGACACACACAGAGAGAGAGAGAGAGAGAGAGAGAGAGAGAGAGAGAGAGAGAGAGAGAGAGAGAGAGAGAGAGAGAGAGAGAGAGAGAGAGAGAGAGAGAGAGAGAGAGAGAGAGAGAGAGAGAGAGAGAGAGAGAGAGAGAGAGAGAGAGAGAGAGAGAGAGAGAGAGAGAGAGAGAGAGAGAGAGAGAGAGAGAGAGAGAGAGAGAGAGAGAGAGAGAGAGAGAGAGAGAGAGAGAGAGAGAGAGAGAGAGAGAGAGAGAGAGAGAGAGAGAGAGAGAGAGAGAGAGAGAGAGAGAGAGAGAGAGAGAGAGAGAGAGAGAGAGAGAGAGAGAGAGAGAGAGAGAGAGAGAGAGAGAGAGAGAGAGAGAGAGAGAGAGAGAGAGAGAGAGAGAGAGAGAGAGAGAGAGAGAGAGAGAGAGAGAGAGAGAGAGAGAGAGAGAGAGAGAGAGAGAGAGATCCCCTCCCCCTTGGTCATGCCAGCATAGGTGCGAAATACGCAACGTCTGACCTATGAAAACTTCTAGGAAGAAATCTTTGAGCTACCAAACAGGAGCCGGACACATCTCGGCAACAATACGAGGGACTCGGTTGAACGACGAACTGAAAGAAGCAGCAGAAGCACAAAAACAAGTTCTACATAAAGTGTGACAAAGAGCAGAAGTGATGGTGCCAAAATCTTGGCCCTCGTAAAATGGCCACCGAGAACATTCCTGTGTAAACATAGGGATGTGCAAGATGAGGGGGGGACCACCTGTTGTATTGCTGCCCCTTAGCATGTCCGAGGCAGTGCCGGGAGGCGTTGACAAGCCGCTTGAGGGGGAAATCCCCGCAATTTAGTCTAGCTGCATGAGAAGTGCTCCAAATCAAGAATGAATTAAAGTTACCAAACGTTGATGAGTTGCTCAATCCGTTGGACGTTGTTTCACCAAAATCGAACAAGTAACGAGGGAGATATGGGCTTCCAACATTTGGGTGTACGCGGGGGCTCTGGGAGTCGGCTGCTGTTCGACTGCCGGTGAAAAATCCACCAGAACAAGTAACAAAAAGGCATCTCGTATTTTTGTCCCGGAGGACCGCCGAGTCGCTCCGGCAAATGATTCGCCAGATTTCAGTAGTGCAGGATGTTACTGAGGGACTTCGCCAAACTCATGGCTCATTGTCCAAAACTAAGTAGTACAATTTGTTTCTCGGGGACTTGGTCAAAACTCCAACTGCAGGTCCGCGGACAGGTTTCAAACCACATCAATCCCCATCAGCAAACCTGATGATAGCTCATTGAAATGCACCCAAGAAACACAGGAGGCACCACCACGACGTGTAGTAACATCTGTGCCTCCGGAAAGGCTTTTTGATGGGTCTTTGATGTTTGAGGGTGCCTCGGTGGGCGACATGGTGCGCACAGCCAACTGAGTGGCTGGATTGGGGTGCCGCGCTTTAGCTGAAGTAGCGGGAGCTACGGTGATCCGAATTGCTCACGGTTTGGTGCATTGAGAAGCTTATGAATAGCCCTATAATGCAGAAGATCATGTCCATGTCCAAAAATACCTGCAAAATGCCGTTATTCTGTTCGCAAAAGTGACTGAACACATAATACCAGTCAGGCCACGTTGGAAGTGCCACCACACAGATTTCTGACACCACCAAGGTAGCTTGTGACCACTGTAGCTTGCCTACATGTGAATGGTGTCAAGTCCAGAGGTCACCAAGACTGACATCACAACAAAGGGTTACAGGGAGCACGTGAGGATGGGAGAGGGAGATGTAATGGTAGTTTGAGAGAAACACCATAGATATGGCTCAAGAAACTCAAATGGATAATTGGTGAGAGGTGAGGTGCGCTAGGCAAGTGAGGAACGACGAAGCGAGAGCCGCCTTCTTGCACAAAGGGCAGGAGGATCTTGCCGTCACCCGTAGGGGTCAAGCTCGACCTCTTGAGCTGAACCTGAGGGTGGCTTCTCACTCTTCACCATGATGAAAAATTGCAGAGTGGCACCTGCTGGGATCAACTGTTGATACGTAGAAATGTAGTTTCCACACACTCTCATGATATGCATACAAACAATTGTTGGTGTGTCAGACATGATGACCTTGGGACTTGTTGTCACTCACTCACTCGTTGGGATGCCGAGATGCGTTCATGTTTGTTGTTCAGTTGACGGTCCATCATCACACATGTACAGGATGACATGACTAAGCGTTGTGAGTGCACCGGAGCTCTCACATCCTGCCTGCAACATGGGAGACACTCGTGATGGGGCTGTCACACTCTGACAACAACAGTGTACATCCAAGCAGTGGCCACGATGATCGGTGTCTCTCTGTCATACCTCTACTATTCATTCTTATGGTAGGGAGCTCTAGCTCTTTGACAGTGTAGGATGCTAGGGCTATCTCCAACTTGCATGTGGGTTTCGTGGAGAGTCTTGATATGCTTGCCGGGTGCTGATCCTTAGGAAGCTATCTGGCCTGATTAGTTTTGTGCCATAGTGAGCAGCCACTCTCAATGTATAGTGAGAGGTGGTGCTTGACCCCCTCAGCCAGCGGTGTGACCTCGGCGTGTTCCATGCACGACCGAAGGCCACACTCAATGGTTCTCACTTAGCTTTCTTCCCCTTGCTCACTGTTACTCAGTTCAATATTCTCTAAGTACTACTAGCATTTGAGCCAGGATGTGTGCCATGCGGAGATCTCCCCACACTCTCCCTTCTCCATTCCCATGTCCTGCGTATCTACAAGAAAAACAAGTAGTATCAGATCCACAGAGGGACCGTCCCAAAATCTTCACTCCTAGATCCTAGGGCCATTCTCGGACCTAAAACTGTGTATGCGGCAACAGTAGTGTGCATCCCACTGCCCGCCACTTTCATAGTTTACACAGTGCAGCTGCGACTCTTTGCACATGGTGCATTACTCCTGATTGCATGTTCACTGCAATCAGTATCCCTGGCACTCTGCCCTTTACAGCCTACCGTACCGGAATCTCCAAACACCTTGGTTTCAGGAACAGGGCTACGTCGTTACCCTAGGGAACCGAAGTGACGTTAATACCATCAGTATGTACCAGTGGCGGCTTCTGCAATCATAGTGGCCACAATAACCCAAATCTAACAGCATCGGTTCTGTCAGCAGCATCTGCTCATAGCGGCATCTGCCTACAACCGCCTGCCCAGCCATCTGCTCAATCATCTGCTCAGCCTCAGCCGCAGCTGGATTTGTAGCTACAGCAGCTGAGGGCTCACTCTCAGCCATACTTGCAGCCACAGTTACATTTGTATTGCTCGCGTCTGTATATAGCAACACTAGCAACTGCAGCACTTGTATCAGGAGAATCTGCCTCCCGTCGCGCTTGCAGTATCAACAGCAACATTAGCAGGCCCTGGCCGTATCTACACCCTTATCCATAGTTCTAGCATCAAAATTCATTATACTTTGAGTTCATGGCATCACATTGCATTACACCTCGGCCCCTTTAGGCTATTCTCACATCAAAACCGCCCTCAGGTCCCATGGTCGACTCCACAGACCCAGACCATCACTTTGAGAACGCTGGCGAGTGTGAGGCGATCACATTACAGGGTGCTGCAAGCAGTTGCACACAAATACTACTGCCTAAGGACCGGTGGGTGAGGCCGAAAGAGGGTGACACCGATGTGCCTCTCTAGTTACAAAGATTCTCACCTGAATACTTGTGCAAGGACGTTTGTCACTTCAAGGAGGTGAGAGAACGTGAGATTTGATCACTTCTGTACACTGGTGACTGCACGCCTGACTCTCCTCCCAGTATGCGTCCTCCCGAGCTGCAGCCTCATCCAGAAAAAACCTGGGAGGTTTCACCAGTCAGTGCAACCAATGAACCAAAGCAACCTAGATGTGTGCGAGCTCTTCTCGTACACTCCGATACTCTCAGTCTTGCTCATTAATTCTTGGCATGGCACAGGGTACGGTGGCCACAGCCCAAGCCACCACTACAGCCAGTAGGACTCCAACAGACACAGAATTTGGACATGCTACAGCTTCCTATACTGAAGCAGCTACCTACCATTCTCTTCGGGAAGCCACTGCTGCCAGCATTGCTGTGCAGCTTGCTGTTGCCTCATCTATTGCTGCCATACCTGCTGCCACAGCGGCTGACACAAACTCAATCATAGTCATTTGCACTCGACGGCAACAGCATTCCTCACACCCTCAGGAAAACCTCATGCTCTTTCACATCACGCAGGCATTGGTGTGTTGATTGCATCTGCAGCAGTCACGGTTGCTTGTGCAATGGTGACTTGACTTCTATTTTGTCTGGTGGTCATTGCAACCTGAATCTTCGTACTCACCTCATCCGCAGGAGCAGTCGTGCCTCTGCTCCTTTCA
Source organism: Penium margaritaceum (assembly GCA_023375785.1). Classification (NCBI taxonomy): domain Eukaryota; kingdom Viridiplantae; phylum Streptophyta; class Zygnematophyceae; order Desmidiales; family Peniaceae; genus Penium; species Penium margaritaceum. The sequence goes on along the minus strand of SZWC01004717.1, from coordinate 57,773 downwards.
CTTCTTCCTCAAAGGAGGAGTGGTGAGCATCTCATATTGCACCTTGCACCCCCTGCTCATATCATCCCCTTCCTTTTGCACTTCCCTTCACGCATCATGCCTTAGGTCACATACACCGTTGAGGATTTACATGCAGTCCTGCATGAAGCGCGCGTTATCTGAAATAGTCTAAAAGAAGAGCTTCAGTGCACCAGTGACGCCAAGGCAGAAATGGCTACAGCTATGGTAGACATAGTCATGGAGTGCCTTTGTTCCATCCCCTTCATTGCTGGCGTTGTGGGTGCTACGGGTGTTGGGGGCTCTAGGAATGCTGGCGGAGCTATGGATGCTAGGGATGCTGGGTGAGCTGCTTCTAACTCTGGGTCTATTTTTGCGGGGGAAACTGCCAACAATTCTGCAGTGCCTCCCCATGCCCAGGGTTCTACCTACCCTGTATAGGCAGAAATCTCACTGCCAAAGTGACAGAAGGACATTGAGACCTCGTTGTCCCACTTCACGCCCAAACTGAAAATTGGTTTAACTCTTGGACTCAAGGTGAGCTCCTTTGGGAGTATTACTCTCTTTCAGACCCAACTGCCATGCCTCCCTTCATACCCGACCTGTCTGAGGCTGCACGGGTTGTGCGTGCCATGGCCTTCTTTATGACATTGGAACCTATAATGCTGACACAGCATGTCGCACTCAAGCTGATCCCGTTGGAACCTCATCCACCGCTGCAAGACCATCACTGGTCATGCCGTCCAAAGCACCCTCACATTCTAGTTCAACCAACTGTGCATGAGGATAGATGAGTTTTCTGATGCTTATTGGGCCCGCAGTCTACGCCTTGTGCGTGATCTTGGCAAAGCCATACCATACTTGTTTTCTGCCCATCTCTCCATTGTAGCTGGCCTGATCCCTGAGTTGTATGACCTGTACTTGTATTTCCCTTAGATTTCCCTTACAAATCTCCTGCTGTTGAGCCTGTTCAACCCCTGACATTGGCTCCCTCTACGAGTTCACAGTGGAAGTTATCACGGCTAGGTAGAACAATCTGCACAACAAATGGCTTCATCGCACTGTTGTGGCAGCAATCACTACATCCTCATTACTCATCCTCCGCAACCTCGTCCTCCACTGCCACTGCCACACCTACCACATCAACAACCACAAGAAATTCCACACAGGGTGCAGGCCGCGGTAGTGGCAGCTATGTCCAAAGATAGGGGCAAAGGTCATGGGGAAGGAGGCCGGGGTACAGGCAATACTCACACGCCATCGACACTCACATGCTAGAACTGTGGGGCCTCTCGATGTTTGGAACCCAAGTGTCCAGCACTCCTCGATCATTCTAGTCTTGCATCTACCATGCGAGCCCACTGGGCCCGTGCGGGACTCACCTCCTCTCACAGCAACTGTCAACAACACCGTCGTCAATCCATCCTTTCCCTCCCTTACCCCC
>SZWC01004717.1:35715-46985 GCA_023375785.1 Penium margaritaceum | reverse complement strand
CCCCCCCCCCCCCCGCCCATGGATCACGGAACTGCGGTGGCTGAGTGGTCAAAGATAAAGCGAGCATGGGACATCATCAACCCAAGTACACCCGAGGACCCATACGCCATGTGTTGGCAGTTGGGCATGAAAGCACCACATGCCCGACCGTTGTTATGTCTACCCAATTGGGCGCCGTAGATCTCGGTCTGGCCATTTCCATGGTCACGGTTGTGATGAACGTCATCGCTTACCTCATGTCTTTACTGAAGTTCATAACTATACGCAGGGCATCGTGGAAGAAAGTTTTTCCATGAAAATGAACAATATACCACCCTTATCGTCATTATTGGTGTGCATAAAACCAACGGAATGTCCTCTATTGTACACTATTTCTGGGAGTATTAAACACCAATATAGCAGTCAAATGAGGACATTATATGCGCACAATTATACAGTTATACCGGATATTGTGGGGTCAAATACCTTGTACTTTCATCATCAATATGCCCACCTCACTGTTGTTATAGTCAACAATATCATAAGTGAAATGTCACCTATTCAGCAACGTATGGTAAGGTTGTACAGTAATATGCCATCCTCAGTAATACACTTCATGAACATGGTACCAATGAAATCATTTGTTACTTCATTAGCATATCATGTACTTACTTCCCATGTGGTGGTTGTGCAGCCTATACCAGACAGTGTCATGTATTTTGCTTGTACGTGGTATATGAAGGTTATCCCTATGAAAGAACGACATGGATTTTGGCTTCTTCTTATGATGTTGGAGGAGAAGAAGTCACTTCAACGCTATGAACAGTGTTTACATCAGAAGCATTACGTTATGAACACTCGAAAGTACACTTGAATTGCTTCTGGCACTACTTGCTAATGAAAGAAAGACATGGATTTCGACTTATTGTTATGATGTTGGAAGAGAAGCAGTCAGTTCAACGCTATGAACAGTCTTTACATCAGAAGCATTACCTAATGAACACTCAGAAGTACACTTCACGTACTTCTAGCACTACTTGCCAATGAAGTTGGCACTTGAAATGAACAACCTTGCACAAGGGAATTGGATTGAGTACAACGAATTCAGGAAATGTCAAACACTAAACACCATACACAGTGAAAGTGGGATACATAATTTCCTTGAAGACTTCACGACTCAATCCCCAGAGAAAATGAACAATGTCACTGACAGGACACAGCTGCTCCCATGGCTGACAGTGCTCAGCATCGTAGAAGACCTCGGCCTCAGTGTCTGAATCTTGGCAGCCATGTCTACTTCTCGGAACATACACACTACCGGCCCCCCTCCCCACATGCAATGAACTACTGTGTCTAAGCCTAACTCTGACCTTCAGGCTAACTCAAAACCCCCCTCTCCGGGTGATCTGGGAGCCGCCTCTCACTATAGTGTGCTCAATCTCCATAGTCCAGCAAACTTCATCCTGCACATGAAGAAAAGCGAGTATTAGTCATGACAAACACCCATAAACCGATGACAGTTCCTGCAAATTGTGAATAGGGCGGAATGACCATATACCCACCATTCGGGACAATAAGCCTGATCCCCCCCTCGCTCAGAACAATAAGCCCCATCTGCCCCTACGTCTCAACGATAATCCTGATCCGCCCCTTCGATGCGGACGCGACTTTGCAGGCGTAAAAAATAAACAATATGCCCCTCTCGTTTGTCAAAAGAGAGCATGTTGACGTCGCATGGATGCGGCGTCGACATGCTGACGTCACATTTTTTACCCAATCATCACAAACTTGTTAATAAAAGGGTTTGTGATTTTTCGTAAGTGGTTTGTAAGAAGTTTGCTTGGGGGGTCCGAGACTCCCCATGAGTTAAAGGGGGACCTGCTAGGCCCCGCTGCCACGGGGCCCAGCAGGTGCTCGCGCAAAAATAAACACTAAAACCCCGAGTGTATTTAAGGGGTGGATTTTTCAATGGTTTGTGCATCAAACGCGGGTATAAAGTTGAGAAAAATGTAAAATAAAACAAACATGGATTTTCGACTCCCCATTCGTGGAGGGGGGGTTCCTACGGACGCCCGTCCGGCGGGATCCCCGGCAAAGTCCCACCCCCCCCCATCCCCCCACCACACACACCGCCGCCTCCCGGCAGCCCACCGGCCACCTGTACCATCGCGGCCCTCAATTGCGAGGGCCTCGATCGGCGGGCAGGTGGGTTGACAGGGGCGAAGGGGGGGGGGGGGTTGGCGAAGTGCCAACCGACGGACGTCGGCCGGTAATTCCCCCCCCCCCTACGCCCCACCCCTCAAAACTATCGCGGCCCTCCATCGCGATGGCCGCGATGGAGGGCCGCATTCTCCCAGGCATGCCGGCTTTCGCCATGCTTAACCAGCGACATGCGTCGCTGTTTGAGCATGGTGAAAACTGGGGGGCGGATGGGGCTTGTTTTTGCTGGATAGGGGCGAAAGGGGCTTATTGTTCCGACGAAGGGATGTATGGGGCTTATTGTTCCGACGGAGGGGTATATGAGGGTCATGGGTAACAAAACAGGGGGGAATCGGCATTTTTGCCGTTGTTGAATAACAGGGCATGACCCCAAACAAAGCAACTACGTACCTCACTCCTCCTCCTCTGGCTCCTCCTTGTACATCTCCTGCCACTCTCTCTCCTCCTCATCCAACTGCTGGGTGTGCTCATCCTGCAGCACCGTCTCACCATCATCACCAAGAGGAGGGGAGTATGCACCAGAGTCATCACTTTCAACACCAACATCATCATCATCCACTTCATCCCGGGGCGGAGGCTCGCGATCGTACTCCACGTCACCACTGGTATACGCTGCAAGTGGAGCACCCACAGCTGTGGAGGCTGTTGCATGTGCCTCCAAGGCTGCTGCAGCCTGTACAGCAGCAGCCTATAGACCTCCATCGTATCCCCTTGCTGCGGCCTGTGCAGGACTTGGTGCAGGCGGGTTTTTGCAGCGTGTCTTGGTGTGGCCTTTTTGCCCACACTGTGGGCAAATGAAGGTTTTCTTCCGCATCATCTCACGGTCTTTCCTTGCGCTGCGCGGGCGTCCCTTCCCACGCCTTGGTCCCAGTTGCAGCCATTGTGGTTCGACAGGCACAATGTTTTTCACCACCGGTGAGGGAATGTGGTTGTTGTATGCACGTCGGAATGCCATGCGCGTGAGTTGAGGGTCGACCAGGTTCTCTGTGTTGATGCGCTTCACGAGTAGGAAAGCGCAAGCATGATGACATGGCATTCCAAACTCCTTCCACCTGCCATAGCTACAAGTCTTCTCCAGCAGGTCTACCTGTCGGGGATTGTTGGTTGGTCCATCCACAGTTGTAGTGTTTGGGCCCTCCTCTGTCACATTGTACTCACGGGCCACGGCAAGGCAATTGAGCAGTCGGTCGGCTTGAACACTGCTTTGTTGAAGGTTTGAAGCGGACATGTTTGCGTACCTCGTCGATGTACAATGGAAAGAGACTCCACGTGTCGGTTTTCTTGCCCATCAAATCTTCCTGGGCCTGTGACTTCGCGCGGTAGAGTGTGTTGTTGGAGATGTTGATGCCGGTCCTCTTGTGGAGTACCTGCCACAAGGTGGTTGTAGACGCAGTGGGGTCACGCTGTAGTGCTTTGCCTATTTTGCGAGCCACCCACCCCTTGTGGCGGGCCGGATTGCCGCGGCCAATCTTGGGGACACACTTGTGTCCGTCGGCGTAGTGGGACACAGTCACGGCACCAAACTTGCTTGTCACAAGTATGCGCATGAGCCACATACACCCCTTGTTCTTCGCCTCAGCGCACGTCACATGGAATCTGGCGGGCTCACTGCGCACCCACTTAAGCCCGAAGCGGTTGTCAACCGCGTAGTCCTCCACAAACGCACGGGCTGCGTCCATGTTGTCAAACAACATACCCTCTGCCAGCTCCTTCGGCATCCCCTTCTGCTTCTTTGAGCTCTGACATGGTTCGTCGTCCGAATCACCTGTCCATGACAGCACCGCATAAAATTACATGAGAGAGAACGGGTTTAGAATGGAGTCCATGCTGAACCAGGAAGAGGAACCTGTACTTCCATGCACTGTCTCTGTCTTCCTAAAACAACCAGACACAAGATGCATCCTGAGCACAAAGTGAGCATTACCGAGGTGGCCATTTGGTACGGACAACACGCGACGGTGCCCCGTGCTAAACCTAACCGGTCCGGCTTCCCGGACATCGGGGAACCTGGGAGGACGGGGTGGTTCATCCGGGAGTTGGTTCAGTGGGAGGGCGTCCCACTCGTCCAACCGCCGGGACCACCAGTCATCGTTCCTATCTCGAGTCAACCAAAACACAACATCTTCAAACACGCCTGATGGGTTGTTGGGTGGAGGGTTATCAAAATACCACCGCAGTGGAGGTCCATTAGCAGACCGAGCAGGGTTCTCATCAGGACTTGGTTGCGTGGCAACGAGCCAAGCATGTTCGTGGTAATCCATCCGAAACGGCGGGTATTTCGTCCACAAAACATCTTCCTAGTAATTCCATCTACCCTCCTCATTAGGCTTACCGGCGTCTTCGACGACTTGGTCGTCCACCATTCCGGCTTCACGAAGGATGAGACATAAATGCTAGGCAGCACGTTGGGGCAGCAGCGTTGTTGATGTAGCATGCAGGCGTTGACGCTAGTTGCTTAAGTCAGCTGCCCCCTCAGTCTGCTGCCCTAGAGACTAAGTCAGGAAGCTCTAGCTTTGTTACTCAGAAGTGCCCGCGCCAGTGTTAGCGCCAGAAAGCAGCTGGAAACTGAAAGTAACTGATTAGCAATCAAGAAAGAGACACGATGGGAGACCCCTCCAAGAACTAGCCTCCCCCCAGCTCTGTAGAGCTTGTTACTCAGTTCAACAGCCAATCAGAAAATAGCTCTATTTTCAGGCTGGCGGGTTTTCTTGGTGAGGCCTGCCTGACGACCGACAGCCCAAAACCCGGGTGTCATCCGTTTTGCCTGAAAACTGGACCATACCATAACACCAATGCTACGAACGCAGCCGTGCGATCAGAAACAGCTAGAAAAACAATCGCAAGGAGTTATGACTACCCGAACCCAGGCAGTGCCTATGATGGTCCAAGACGCCGAACAGGGCCATGCAACATGCAACAAGGACCCTATGCACAGCATGACGATGCCGATGCGATGTGACGCGCTGGATGTATGCAGGCAGCAACTGCGGTGGCAGTGACCGCCGGCAGCACGACCGCCGAGGAGGCCTGCCGATGGAGCTGAGCACGTCGCCAGAGAGAGGAGGCTCCAGCGAACTGCGAGTAGACCTCAGCGTGCGTTGGCTCTACCGAATGACACTCCATCAGCATCGAGTCTCGCCGTCAATCATCTGCACGCCGATGTCCACAAGCCGGGAGGATACAACAGAGCAGAATGAGAGATGCGCAGAAAACCAACACTCCCCCATGACTCACAGGCGTAGTCGCATGGGCGGGCAGAGACACGGTCAACATCCAAACTCCCCCAGGGCACGCAGAGACGCAGGCAGAGACAGAGAGGGCAACTCACGGACGCACACCGATTGAACTCACAGCCTTCTTGAACGAGTCCCGTTTCAGTGCCTTGGTCAGGAAGTCAGCCAGCTGACGTGCTGTCTCAACCCACACGATGTTGATGCTACCGTCATGCAACAACGAACGCACATATTGATACTCAACATTGATGTGCTTTGTGCGTTTGTGATGTACGCCATCACTATCGGCGATGGCCATGGCACTCTCATTGTCACAATGCAAGGTGATGGATGCGACAGACTGACGCAACTCCGACAACAGACGACGTAACCACACACTCTCACACGCGCTCGAGCCAAGGGCCACGTACTCAGCCTCAGCAGTGCTGCGTGCAATGCACCCCTGCTTGCCACTGTGCCAGGACATAACTGTGCCGCCGATCAGAAAGATCAAGCCCGTGGGACTCTTACCGTCTGGACTGCCGGCCCAGTCACTGTCGGTGTAGCCCACTGCGACGACAGACAGCTGGCGGCGGAAAATGAGACCTCGCAAAGGGGTCGAGACAACATAGCACAGTACTCGGATCGTGGCCTCAAAGTGGAGGTGACGCGGCTCCTGAGAGAACTGGGCCAGGAGGTTGACGGCGAACGCAATGTCTGGACGCGTCGTCGTCGCCAAGAACATCAGTGACCCGATGACACGCAGATACGTGGTCACATCAACTGGCTCCCCCACAACAGCTGGGTCAGGACTCTTCAGCTTCACCTGGCCATTAGGTGACATAGGTGAAGATGTGCTAGGCAGGAGGGGCAGGTCCTCAGCAAAGCGAGTGGACAGGGTCTGCACATAGGCAGCCTGGTGGACATGCAGGATGCCTTGGGAGCGATCATGCTCGAGTTCCATGCCGAAGAAGACTCGGGCAGACCCGAGATCCTTCATCTGGTAGGCGGCGTGCAGCAAGTCCTTGACACGTTGGATGGCGGTCATGTCTGGCGATGCAATGAGGAGATCGTGGACGTAGACCAGAGCTGTGGCAAAGGTCTGACCTCGCGGGCTAACAAACAGAGCGGGGTCAGCGGTGTTGCGCTGAAGGCCGCCACGAAGAAGCGTGCTGCTGATCTCCTGGTTCCAGCACCGAGGCGACTGCTTCAGGCCATAGAGGGTCTTCCGCAGCCGCCAAACTCTCCCAGTGCCGTCGTCGAAGTCTGGGGGCTACACCATGTAGAGCTCCTCACCCTCCAGTGAGCCATGGAGGAACGCGTTGCTCACGTCCATCTGGTGTAGCTCCCACCCATAGTGGGCAACCAAGCTGAAGAGCACCTCGCTAGTGGAGAACCAACCGACTTGGGCAAAGATCTGGTCGTAATCGACCCCAGGGACCTGAGGAAACCCCTTTGCTGTGAGGCGGGCCTTGTACTTGTCCAATGACCCGTCAGGCTTCCACTTACGCCGAAAGACCCACTTGGCACCAATGGCCTTCCAACCTAAAGGGAGGTCGACGAGGTCATACACGTTGTGCTGCCGGAGGGCAGCGAGCTCCTCGGCACAGGCAGCATCCCAATGTGTGGCCTCAAGAGAGGCTCGAGCCTCGCGTAGGGTGGCTTGGTCCCCCGGGCGTGCTATGGACCGGATTGAGAGGGCGTGTGCATCACGAGCTCTAGGTGGGATGCGGGCGAGTGCAGCCATGACAGCATGCCGATACTTGTGATGAAGCATGGCGTAGCCCAGTGCAGAGCCTGGGTGAAGGTCTGCGATGATGGCCGAAGTGGTCAGGCCGAGAGCCTTTGTGCCAGGGTCCCCACTCACGACCATGGGAGTGGAGGAGACACGTGAAGCCACAGGGGGTCGAGGCACCACGCGACGTGGTACGACGGTGTGCGCGCTCACTGTCGGCCGAGGTCGGAGGCTACCGCCTGGGCCACGAATTCAGTGCGGTCGGGCAGGAGATGGCACTGGGTCTGACGGGCCAACAGAGGCAGACGGGGCTACTGGCCCGGAGGAGCCAGCGGACGCGACTAGGGATGTCGGCTTGGAGGAGCCAGCGGACGCAACTGGGGCTATCGGCCCGGAGGGGCTAGCGGACTCGACTGGGGTTGTCGGCTCGGAGGGGCCAGCGGACGCGACTGGGGCTGCCGGCCCGGAGGGGCCAGCGGACTCGACTGGGTTGCCGGCCCGGAGGGGCCAGCGGACGCGACTGGAGTTGCCGGCCAGGAGGGGCCAGCGGACTCGGCTGGAACTGCTGGCAAGGGAAGGCCAGCGGATGCGACTTAGGCTGTCGGTCCGGAGGTGCCAGCAGACTCGAGTAGGGCAGCGGGCTCGGAGGTGCCAGCAGAAGCGGCTGGGACTGCTAGCCCGGGAGGGCCAGCGGACACGACAGGGGCTACCGGCTCAGAGGGACGGAGTGATGTGTCACCCGGAAGCGATGGGATGGAGGATGGACTCACCACTCCCCCACGCAATGAGAGGGACACGGACGAGTCGGAGCGGATGAGGTCACGAGGAAACAGATCCTCGAAGAAGAGGGCATCGCGGGGCTCGACGATGCAGTGTCGGGATTCCACGCTTGTTGCTTAAGTCACTTGCCCCCTCAGTCTGTTGCCCTAGAGACTAAGTTCGGAAGCTCTGGGTTTGTTACTCAGAAGTGCGCGCGCCAGTGTTAGCACCAGAAAGCAGCTGGAAACTGAAAATAATTGATTAGCAATCAAGAATGAGACACAATGGGAGACCCCTCCAAGAACTAGCCTCCCCCCAGCTCTGTAGAGCTTGTTACTCAATTCAACAGTGTAACAGGTCGTGTCTCCAACTCCTGCTCTGAAGTCGTCGTCGGAGTTCGCAGAATGGCGTTCTCAGTCCACGTCAAGGGTTTAACCCCCTTCGCAAGACTAAGGGGCAATCGTCATCAATGACCCAGAGCAGGGAGACTCGAATATCTCGAGTCTCCGGAGGCCCATTTCCGTTTTTAACCAAACCCCTGGTTTTGGGACTCAAACCGGGGGTTTTTACCTTGAACTCGTGTGTTCGCATGAGTTATTTCATTTGTTTTATGTCAAAGTTTGTCGTAAATGAACTTTGATATATGTTTTGTCGTCTTGGCGCGAAATCGTCGCGTGCGAGGCACGCTGGCAATTTCGCGCCAGTTTATTTCGACCTCACCCTCGCTACCCCTATCCCTCGTCCTCTCTTGCTCATTTGCAAGGAGGGCGAGGGGGGGCAAGGGCACGAGGCCATGAGGCCTCGCCCTCGAGGCCCTCGTGGCCCCTCAGCCGCCGATCGGGCTGAGGCCACGATCGGCGGCTGGCGGCTGGCCGGCCGGTGGTTGGCCGGTCGCTTGGCCGGCCGCCGGCCGTCGAGCCAGCCGGCACCGAGCTGGCCGACGGCCAGCGAATTGTTGGCCGCCGGCCAGCCCTCGTTGACGCGAGGGGTGGTGTGCAACCACCCCTCGCTTCAGCGAGGAGGGAGGGCCAAACCGGCCCTCCAGCTACATTCCTCCCCACTTATTATGAACCGTCCCGGTTCATGAACAACAAGTAGGATTGTCAGTCACTGAGTCATCAACACTGTGAAAGAAAATTAACAATTTCATTCACCAGCTAAACATGAACACGTGCATGGTACCAAGACCTAAGCTGCAACGTGTAGGTCAGGACGGCTTGCGGCCTCCCCCTTTAGGCTGGAGCGTCCGCGCGACAACCATGTTGGGCGTCTCCAACCTCCTATGGTCACTGTCCATGAATGCTACCCTGTGGGAATGTTGTTCACTTTTTCCGCGTTCAGGTGGTACATCCTGCCACGCGTCAATCTGTGCGAGCTACAAGCTCACTCCAGTACTTGTTGACCACCCCTGTGGGCAGCCGAGATTCGAGCTCCCATGAATTATGCTTAGGTCCACAACCGGCCCAATGAACGAGGTACTCCCTGACAACACGCGACCAAAGAGTACGCTCTCGGTGCTGGAGTAGGCGAAGGACCTCGTATTGGCCGTCGGCAGCCAAGACTGCTGGTGGTAGCTGAACGGTTCCTTTTGCCGTGTATGGAGCCAGCAAGCTCACATGAAACACGTCATGTATCTTCATACTCGGCGAAAGTAGCAATCGGTATGCCATTGGCCCGATGCGTGCCACAAAGGGAAACGGTCCAATCCACTTCGGTGGAAGTTTTCTTGTCCCTAGCGACTTCATCCGAAGGTTTTTAGTGCTAAGCAGCACTTTGTCGCCGATGTCAAACGAGACCTCCCGATGACCTTTGTCGGCATATGCCTTTTGTCGCTGCTGAGCTGCTTGAAGGTGACCCTTTGCCTCCTGTAACAAGGAGTCGATGCGCTTGGCAAAGGCTTGAGCAGAAGGAACCTGCCCTCCTGTACTCCCACTCTTCACCAATGAAGAGGGTACCACTGGATGCCGACCACTGTTCAACACGAATGGTATGAACTATGTGGACTCATTCACCGCATTGTACACCGCAAACTCTGCCGGTGCTAGGCATTCGTCCCAATCATGCATGGTAGGGTCCACGTACATGCGGAGCATCTACTCTAGAGTGCGATTCATGCGCTCTATTTGTCCGTCAATTTGAGGGTGAAATGCTGTCGACATTTGTGATTCACTGCCGAAATATTCGTGCATCTTTTGATAGAACTTACTAGAAAATTTGTGATCTCGATCGGAGAAAATGCGCAACGGCAAGCCTTGGTACTTTACGACACCCTCAAAGAAGAGACGAGCGGTCTCCTCTCCATTCTCGTCAGTGGTTGTAGGAATGAAATGTGTCATCTTCGTCAAAAGATCCACCACCACTAGTATTGCATCGTGGCCACGGGCCGTGTCCGGAAGACCAATAATGAAGTCCATGCTGACGCACTCCCATGGAATCCCAGGAATGGGAAGCTGCTGGAGGAGTCCAGCAGGCTTCTTGTTACTAGCCTTATTCCGAAGACATGGGTCGCATGTCATGCAATACTTACGGACATCGACACTCCACCCTGGCCACCAATAGTGGTCCGAGAGTGCTTGTCCGGTCTTTCGGGGTCCCACGTGACCTGCGACCAGCGCGTCCTGGAACTGGTAGATAACCTTTGCTCGAAGGTCTCCCGAGTTTGGCACAACAACTTGTTCTCCATGCCAGAAGATTCCTGCGGCCTCCACCAAGCCGTACTTGTCTAGATTTTGAGAGTCTTGAAACCAAGAATCCACACAGTATCCCATCCGGATCCTGTTTACAAAACTGTTGTAATGGATAATCTCTCGTGGTGGTTGCCGCAGAGTTGCAAGGGGATCTGTTGGTTGTACGGTTGCTGTTGCAATGGCCATAAAACATCCACTGACCTCAGTCGTTGTTGAAAAATTGCCCCTCCGCATGTCCAAGTGCGGCGCCGGGAGGCGCTGACGAGCCGCCAGAAAATGGAAACTCCGCTCCGGCGGATCTGGTGACTCGACATTTCCTTGGATCCTCAAATGGAGGATTTTCCCTCAAAATTTGCCGAGTCGCTGAATCCGGTGGAAGTTGTTTTGCCGGAATCGGACAAGTATCCAGGGAGATATGGCTTTCTAAAGTTGGGGTATGCGCAGCGGCTCTGGGAGCCTGCTGCGACTCGAAATCCGGTCGATAATCGACCAGACCGAGTAACAAAAATACCATGTGGAGAAAATGCTCCGATAGGCCTGCCGAGGCGTCCGGTGGATGATCCACCTGATCCGGCGGATCATCCACCGGATCCAGTAGTGCAGGTTGTTACTAAGGGACTTTGCCAAAATCCTGGCTCGACGTCCGAAACTCAGTAGTACGTTTTGTTACTCGGGGAC
>SZWC01004717.1:0-22066 GCA_023375785.1 Penium margaritaceum | reverse complement strand
CCCCCCAGCTCTGTAGAGCTTGTTACTCAGTTCATCAGCCAATCACAAAATAGCTAATTTCAGGCTGGCAGGTTTTGTCGGCGAGGCCTGCCAGACGGCCGACAGCCCAAAACCCGAGCGTCGTCCGTTTTGCCTCAAAACTGGACCAAACCACAATACCGACGCTGCGAAGGCAGCTGTGCGGTCAGAATCTGCTAGAAAAATAGTACCGAGGAGTTATGGCAGCCTGAACCCAGGCAGTGCCCACGACGGTTTATGCTGCCAAACAGGGCCAAGCAACATGCAACTGGGACCCTAAACAGCGCATGACGACGCAGGCACGACAATACGCGCTGGACGCATGCAAACAGCGACTGCGGTGGCAGTGACTGCCGGCAGCGCGACCGCCGAGGAGGCCTGCCGATGGAGCTGAACACGTCGCCGGAGAGAGGGGGCTCCAGCGAACTGCAAGACGACCTTAGCGTGTGTCGGCTCCACCGGACGACACTCCATCAGCGTCGAGTCTCGGCGTCAGTCATCTGCACGCCGATGCACACAAGCCGGGAGGACACAACAAAGCATAATGAGAGAAAAAACCAACACGTAATCTGTGACTGTAGTGCACGTCATCCACTGTCTGCCGGCAACTAATAGTACACCATGGTTTTCGGTACCCAACGGTATGCCCATAGTCACCGCCGGTTGAAAGGATGTGACTGCGACATGTGATTGGCAGCCCGTCATGGCGTGCCGCGGAATTTGCAACATTGACAACTGTCGACTGGTCCAGCGACGCAATGTCAATGGCACGCTTATCGTTTGCTGCGCTGGCCATACAGCTGTTAGGCGCGTCATGACGTTTGGATGCCGATGCATGAACCACGCCAGCTGAGGGCCGAGTATTCGGAGGGAGTGTTTCGATGTTACGAGGACATTGCATGTGCTGGTGAGACGGCCATGCAGATGTGCGGTGTGGGGTTTAACGAAAACTCCGAGTCTTCGAATTATTTTCACAAAGAAAGGATACCCCCAGTTATCGAACGCATGAAGGACGTTGAATCGCAGATTGTCGATTACCGGAACATTTTCGATGTCGACTTTATAGTAATGTACAAAAATCGAGTACATGCATGTGGCGTGGTTGTACGAATTGAGGCACAAATTGTTGGGAAAATGAAAAAATAATACCATGACACCCTTCTCCCGCAGGAAAATGAACCATATTCCGTCACATGACGACTTCAACAATTGCAAGGGGTACATGGGGCTTATTGTTCATGGTTAGGGGCGATTGAGGCTTATCGTGCTGGCGGAGGGGCGAACGAGGCTTATCGTGCTGGCGGAGGGGCAGATCAGGGTTATTGTCCGGAAGGAGGGGCGGATCAGGCTTATTGGTCTGGCAGAGGGGCAAATGGGGCTTATCGTGACGACGAAGGGGCGGATGGGGCGTATTGTGCGAAACTTGAGGTATATAGTCACTACGCCCATGATCATACTCCCGTATATATTTTTTCCTCCATAAAAGCTTGACGAGCAGGAGCAGGCTCGAGAAAAGAGGAAAGGTTGTACTTGTCACGTGCACCGCAGTTGATGCTTGCAAAGCGTCTTCGTACGGAGGTCCAGCCGTCAATGATATGCTCGAAAGACGGGCACGTGTCCAAAAAGGGTTATGTAATGTTAAGGCAGTATTTTTCGACTCTGCAGGTGGGTTCATTTGGACCATGAGAAGGTGCTTGTGTACATCTCCTTTTCTTAGATACCTGTGGCTTCGACGCCATTGTTGGCTGCATCGAACATCGCCATGGGTGTTACCTCGATTTCATTAAGAGCTCGGGCCGCTATTCCAAATCCATTCTGAGTTTTCCTGAGGTTAGTGAAAAATGATTTCTGTCGCATAATTGACCTATCAATCTGAGAATCTCCAATTTCGCGTGAAGTCGCATGCTGGAATCCGTTGCGTTGTCGATGAAGTCCAGGGGCTCATTGAAGTCGCGTTGTTGGTCCGGGCTAGAACGAGAATGTTCTTCCGTGTCGCTCGGAGCATCTGTCCATTAGTAAAGAGGCATTGAGCCTTTTCCACCGACAAGAACGTTGTGAAACCATTCAAAATGAAGCTGTAATAGGACCCTGAAATACCGACTAGCATATGAGTCAGCAGCCATCGAATCGATGAACTTTTTGGAAGGCCAGCCATCTGAGTGCCGTTTGGAGGCATTGACAGCTCAAGACTGACTGGGACGGGAGTTCGGCTGATGCTGATTCCTTCGGGGTTCGCTTGTGCTGTCCGCGGTCGATTTCGGTAAAGGCTTAGTCGTCATTTTCAAAACGGGCCCTTCACTAGAATCCGTCATTCCCGATGGAGCTGTCGAACGGCCAGCCCTTCAGGACGGTCGTTGAACGTGGACCGTGCTCCTTCCGCAGCAGTAGCTGCGGAGTAGCTACTGTCCCGTATGCCCGAGCCTGGCTTGGTTATGCTGTGGACCAGCAGCTCTCCAGTCAGGTTGATCAACGTGCTGCGATCGGAGCTCCCAACACTAGTTCGTGCGACAACAACGGCAACGAGTACCCATTCGGGCGAAAAACTAGACCATTGCTTTAGAATATCACATATATAAAGCCCCTATTCAAAGGACAGACTGTACCGCACGGCTTAAGTTCTCGGCCCATTTCATCGTGAAGAAAATATCTACATTCCTCGGATTCAGAAACAAAACAGTCCAAATCGCCGAAACTAAACCTTTTTTCAAGGTCAACCCAACTCCCGCTGCTTACACTAAAAAACCTCACCTAAACATTTTAGAATAAAAGAAGCTCCATGAAGGCCCGCAGGGTACATTGTTAGTTAACAATATACCCCAACATGAAGGATATATTGTAACATCACAATTAATCTCTCCCATGTTTAGTCTTTAATAGTACGTTTAGCATTCTTACTATTTCTTGGAACAGGTCCTACATAACTTGTGGAAGAGCTTCCTACAATCATGCGTCGTTTTTGAACTGCTCGCGTAGCTTTTTCTACCCTCCACCCAAAAAACGTTCTAAAATTTATCAGCCCACCCCCTGCCTCTTTGGAAGGTACTATGTACTTCATAAACATGTTTAATGAAAAACATTTTTACATTGTCTTCACAAAATGGAAACCTGTACACAATTACCATGTACCCGATGGGGTACCTTCTCAGCGACACTCCGGCTGTGGGGCAACCTGAGATCAATATGTTGAATTCGAAGCTTATGAGGATCCAAAATCCTCCAAACGGATGGAAACGTTTTTCAGACATTCGACACAGGGTACCGCGTAACATTGAGGTTTCATTGTCCTACTTCCACCTCTCACACTCAAAGATAGCATCAATCAACTCTAGTATACAATGTAACATTTTCCAAAACATTGGGAAAAAAGGCTAAAAATCTTTGTAATTTTTTTTCAACAAGAAGGAAAAAAAGAAATGTCATCACTATTCACTACCAAAATGTGACGATCACAAGTAGGCAAGCCAAAAATGCAACATCCCATCTAACAATAACAAAAGAAAAGAAACTGAAAGGAGGAAGAAATTTTCTACGTTCTTTAAATTGAATGCATTTCTTTCAAACAAGAAACGTGAAAAACAGAAAACATGAAATCTGGCCCGTCCATAACTTCATCATTCATGCATGTTTTATTGCATGTCGAATCCCTAAGATGGTGCAATTCCATGAAAAATGTATATGAACTCGTTCAAGCTTTCAACTTAGGAATTGAAGTATACTTCCGTTTTGAAACCCATGTCCTTGGACCACCTTTGGATGTAAAACAACTACGGCATTTAACACTAATCAGGTTTTGAAGAACTCTATTAAGAACAAGGATGTTTTGGCCTCTTTCAATAATTGTGTTACGCTCTTCTTGTGTAACGTGGTAGTGCCACGCCAACCAGTCGAAGCAACCACGTGGCTCAAGCTGGGTCATCTGGGATTATGGGTAATAAGACGGAATTGGTTGAGGTTCAGAAACCCTGAAGCATCACAGTTTAGGCCTAGTTGACCAACGATTCCGTAGAATTGGTTACATTTTTATCATATTTCCAAGGCTTGAATCCCACGTTGGGATTACAAGAGACACCGAGGCGACTCTCACTCCTAGTGGAGGGAAGTGTAGTGTGGCAATGCCACGTAGACCAGTCAAAGGAGCCACATTGTGAGAGTGTGTACTCTATAAGTATCAAGCCTTGGTGCGTTGAGAGCATGGTTGCAACATAAAGATAAACTTGGAGAAGTATAGAAGCTAGAGCTAGAAATCACACGTTAACTACAATGAGCAGAGTAGAAGGTATTCATAACCATTTGGTAGCTAGTCGTAACCCTAATGTACTCCTTTCCAAACTTGCTAGAACAAGCTACTTGCACTTTGCACGTGGTGCCTTACTTGCACGTAATAATTAGTATGAGAAGTGTCTGGCTGTCAATTGCCCAGACTAACGGTCTCTGCTGTCTAAGAACAAGCCGTTGTGTCAAATCGACACCTCTTAACGATGGATGTGGTCGTTGTGTTGCGCACACCACCGGGAGTGCTGCAACCATCATGACGTCGCAACCACCGCCTTTGCTACCGCTATTGACTACGTGCAATGCTGGGAGCTCCTATTGAGAAAACCCCTCAACAAATAGCATGTACCACAAGCTATATGCCGAGGGGGTGACAGCCACACACTTGTGACATGTTTGCAAAAGCGCATGGGGGTTCGCACGGAATAGCCCCATAGCACCGATGTGAACCCCACGATGGCGCTCACTCTCATGCTCGTTCTCCCTTCTCCTCCTTACATTCGCGGTCGTGGGGAGGTAAGATCAACCGTGAAGAGGATTTTCTAAAAAGACAAAAATAAATGCATGTGCCCCAAAAACTCGGACAAGGCCCCAAATATGCTTTAAAAACTGTGGGTGCACACAAGATCTCATATGCGGATCTTGAGTTAGATTTGTATCCACCGATCGGATCATGGCAGAAGATCCGATTTGGCGGATTTAGATCGAGAACCGCAGATCCTTGGACTCTCGAATTTTTGGATTCGTCGGACCGTGGATCTATCATTGCGATCTTTTTCTTGAGAGGACACACTAAAACTATTAAACGGACAACTTTCACAAAGTACACAACTATGTTTAACATGTCTTGCATGTTTTCTAATTTTACATTTTCACCATATGTTACTAGTACACTGTTTCATGCACAAACCTCTTCACTTGTTTGTTTGAAAGCTTCCACGTGGAAGAGTATTGATATTGGTTATCATTCTCATGGCACAGGCTGGATGTGCACAATTCCATTCATTGCATCACGGTGCAACATGTATTGGCAAATTGCTCAATGATACTACTATGCACACCTTTGTTCATTGCATCAATTGGCACTTTATGCACAAGTATGAATGTGGACAAGTCTGTTCAATGCATCAAGGTTCACTTCGTACAAAAGTATTCTACACAATCATTTTTGTTCCATGAAAACTAGTATCCACAGATCCGACACTTCAAATGAGCAAAAAGGCTAGTGTAGCAAGCACAGCATAGACATGTGAAAAGTGGCATTGCCAAGGCACTGGATCTAAAAATGTGCTAAACAATAATGGCTACTGAAACTCTCTCTACAATTCTACGACATCATCATTCCCACCCAAGTTGTTCCCCCGATCCCCTTCCCCCCCTAGGCCCAACTTCCCCATGTCCCCATCCTCCTCGTCATTGACAAATACGCTCAACCCTTCCAAATCCTCTATTGCCGCTCTACCCAAGGACTCCCGAGCCTGTCCCAAATTCCTAAAGCGTATGCTTGTTTATCCATGTCTTCATCGTCAAAAGGTTTTCCATGGTGAGATGTGCCAAGGATTGAAGAAATCTGGTAATGAAGTACCTACGGAGAGAAAACAAGCGCTTAGAAGGCGGGGAACAGATAGGGACGCCAAAAAGTTCATGCCAAGTAGAGAGAATGTGGGAAACTACATGTGCAACATTGTGTAGTCCTTCAAAATTTTGGTCTTTTGATTCTTCTTGTCCGCCTTTGTAGCGGGAGGGCCGGTCCGGCCCTCCCTCCTCATTCAAGCAAGGGGTGGTTGCGCACCACCCCTCGCGTCACCGAGGGCTGGCCGGCGGCCAGCGATTCGCTGGTCGTTGGCCAGCTCGCTGCCGGCCGGCTGGACGGCCGACAGCCGGCCAAGAGACTGGCCGGCCACCGGCCGGCCAGCCGCTAGACGCCGATCGCGGCTTCGAAACCCCTTCATCCAAAAATTGGGACAGCGCCCCTCCCCAAGGTTAAGGACTCCCACGGCCTGAGAGCACCCAAAAAAAAGGAGGGTGACACCTTGGGGACTTTTGGTGGCTCCCCAAACGCCGCCGGATCAAGGAGGACGCCGCCAACGGGCGTGAGAGGTGGCAAGAAGACGCAAGAAGAGACCAAGAAAGACCAGAAGACAAGAAGACAAGAAGACAAGGAGAAAAGTAATATTTTCATTCTTGACCTTGTACTTGCTTGCCTTTTTACTCTTTGTCTCAGTTTTGTGAGCGGTACTCACACTTGTTGTTACCCCCTTGCATTGTGATTTTCTGTTTTCCTAGATCCGAGTTGCTACCAAGTGCCGTGAGTGATGGCTTAGGAGGACTAGCTTCTAAACCCACAACCCTGTGTCGACGTGGCGGCCTAAGAAACTAGAAACTTAAATTGAAATTACCACACCGATCGTGAGAGTAACATCTTAGGAGGCGATTCCTCCTCGTTGTGGGGTGATCCTCACAACGACCTTCACGTGCTACTTGCACGAGCAACGAGATGGCAAGTGCCGGACCGTCCAAGACAAACAACGGCAAGGTGGTGACGGCCTCACCACCAGCTCTCGGTGGACTCCAAGTTTTGGGAGCCGTCGTCGCGAGCATGGTTGCTAACCCTAAGGCAACCGTACCGCCAAGGGCAACCTAGCGCCGAAGGCAACCGACGCCAACCTTGGCGATATTGAGCAGCGTGCAGAGGCCAAAAGGGTGCTTGACAAGCACGTCAACGTGCACGTGGGCAACCCCCATGCGACGAACAATGCCAGGGAGGAGGTTCTCCCGGGGGGATACCCGGACAAAGAGCACGAAGTTGACGATGGTGAAGGCGACAACGATCGCAAACATCGTCATAGTCGTGCAACGAACTCGAGCCGATTGCTTGAGAAGGGCAAGACGCCCGCCGCATCGCCTAAAGCTGCCAACGATAGCGAGACTGCCGAGAGCAGCAAGGGCGTTGAAAGTAGCCACACGGGAAGTTCCCGGAAGAACGAGCCGGACGACGTCACCACAAAGGCAATTCGCGATGACCGTTGTAGGCTCACGGAGTTTGCTGTCGAGGCCATAGGCCAACTCAAGATCACCACTGATGGTGGAGATATGGCACCACTCGGAGGAATGGGTACGGACCCTCCTTCCTACGATGCGACCGCAATGGGGCAAGGTAGCGCCCACTCAAGCGTCGTCGCCGACGACAGTCTCCTCTGAAAGGTGGGACTCCTTGGAGGCGTCTACGCGAATCGTACCCTCTTGTAGTGGGTAAGGGTGCACAATAACGCGAGGCCCTGGAGGCTATCGCCGATGCTCTGACGACATAAGAGCTCAAGTTTGCGTTCGCAAACCTGCTAGCCCACGTCGGGTAGAACATCACGAACCTTGACCGTGATTTCCAGCTGCAGCGCTTGGCCGCCCATGAGGCATGCCGCCAATGCAACGACCTTAACAAGGCGTTGCAAAGCGTGACCGAAGTGCGGATGCAAAAGCAAGTGCAGCGTACCGCGGTTGCGGATGCCATTGCTAGTGGCAGCAACGACTTGCCTACCTCGACGACTTTGGGGTCGGTCATAAACACGTCCTTCCTCCATAGTGTGGAGATCTTCTGAAAGGGCGTGAAGCTGACCGACTGGCTGAACCGCATGGAGCACGTCCTACATGTCCACAAGGCTCCACTCGGCCAGTGGGGCGACCTTGCCACGATGCGCCTTGAAGACAAACTATTCAACTATATGGTCAATGAGCGGATTGCGCAGCAGCCGCACCTTGAGTGGCATCCCATGCCGTGGGAGGCTTTTTGCACGATCATGCGCAAGAAGTATACCCAACGTGAGGAGGTGCAGCGCGCCTTCTACAAGATCAAAGACTTTAGGCAGCTGGGCAGCTCGCTCAAATCTTACTTGAGCGAGTTTGACGCACTTGTGGAGGAAGCCGAGAGCTACACCGAGGGCGATGGGACTCAGATGTTCAAGTACCTGGAGTGCATGCTGCCGGAGTACTTGCATGATGGTCTTGCCAGTATGAAGTTGAAGGACAAGACCACCACAACAGCCACTGGCCAAGCTTGAACAAGCTGGAGGGCATTGTGCGACTACATAAGCGAAGTGTATTTGGCAAACCCAAAGCACTACTCTGCTACATGGCCGAACGCACGTGCACAGCAAGGCCGCGACATGCGCATGGACGCTGCATGAGCTGGTGGGTCAGCTGCATAGCAAGGCGGGGCCAAGGGCAAGCAGCAGACAAATCCTCCAGTCAAGAAGGCTGGTGGATACAAGGGCCCCAACAAAAAGCGTAGTTGCGAGAATGACGTGTTGCAGGCGGCGCATGAGCGTCGCAACACATCCTTCCACGTAGGACTCTGCCACAATTGCATGCAGCCGGGCCACTTTAGGGCTAAGTGCCCTCAAGCTGCTGGGGGTGGTCAAGAGGCCGCGGCGTTGGCTGTAGCAATAGCACCTCGTGGAGATGGTGTAGCAGGAGGCCGCAAATAGGGCCGTGGACAGGGTCGCGGTCGCGGCAATGGGCCCGGCCGTTGTAACAGACAAGGCCGTGGGCGGGTTTTCCCCACCCCTGAGTGACGTCGGTGGGGACCACTCAAGGGTAAAACTGGATCACGAGTGTGGGTTCATGTTTTGAGATGAGGATGTTAAACAATTTGAGTTTTTGACGAGTTCAAATTTCTCTATTGTCTTTTCTCCTCTTGTTGAACCGCATTCTACACTTGCTGACTGACATTGCCCAATAAACCTTGCATCTCCAGACAATGTACGATCATGCATCTCCAGAGATGCATGATCGTACATGCTTTGTGGTGGTGCCAGCAACAACTGTGCAAGAGTTGTGTGACATAGTGATTGAAGCAAATGCCCTCAAAGCAATGAGTTCAATCACGTTTGCAATTCCCTTAGTCGACGATATTGACCCAGTCAAATGAAAAAACTAGAAGGTGCTAGCTGAAGTCACACATGCCCACAAGATGTGGACTCGACTCGGTGAATCATTGGAGTTGCGACGCCCGTCGTACAAATTCCGTGTTCATCACAAACTTGGCTTACCGTCGTCGAGTCTGTTCACCTGGAAGAGTGGAGGCAACATGACGATGCAGTTGAAAGGACGCCTAGTTGGTGCTCCCGTGAACATACTGGCAGACACTGGAGGGGATGACTCTTTTGTTAGCCTTGGCTTTACCCGAAAGGTTGGCGTGAAGTACGAGCCATCAAATGGCGCCGTTGTTGTTGGTGACAACTGTACGATACCCGTGATCAGTACATGTTAAATGAAGATTTGTATTCAAGGGTACACACATAGTGTCAAGTTGAAGGTACTCAACCTTCTTGACTCGTTTGACGTGGTGCTAGGCGATCCTTGGCCCCATGACAACAAGGCTCTAATGTGTTTTGATCCTTAGAAAAGGACATCGCCCCTTTACATTGATTTTGAGTACGGAATTATCACTAACCTAACTCAAAGTCCATGCCAGCTTCTCTGGAATGCAGGTCAAGAGACGTATTCAACAAGGTTGTGGATACTTCTTGGCTCAACTGAATAAAATTGAGGACGGCGTGACAAAAGACACGCCACAAGAGATCAGATCTCTATTGGCGGAGTTCTCGAATGTATTCCAAGACCCACCGGCTGGGCTTCCACAAGAAAGTCACATGGGCCACACGATTTTGCTGCAACCGGAGGTGACTCCTCCATTTAGACCCATGTATGGCCTTAGTGCATCAAAAGGGCAAGAGGCCAACCGACAAAACAAAGAGTACCTTACAAAGGGGTGGATTGAGCCCAATAGCTCACCGTACGGTGCACAGATCCTTTTTGTGAACAAGAAGGACGGTGGTTTACACATGTGCGTGGATTATCGGGCATTGAACAAACTGACGATGAAAAATTGATTCTCCTTACCACGGATTGTGGACCTTTTCGACCAACTCCAAGGTGCAAAAGTATTTTTGTCCTTGGATTTGTCTCAAGGGTACCATCAAATCTGCATCACGGAAGATGATGTGCCCAAAACCACGTTTGGAACGCACATGGGACACTATAAGTTCCGAGTGTTAAGCTTCGGGCTTATGAATACCCCGGCAACCTTCCAAGGAGAAATGAAACAAACATTTGCCAAACAACTCAGACACTTTGTCTGGGTTTACCTGGATGACATCCTGGTCTTCTCCAAATCAATGGAAGAGCACATAGAACATCTGTGCAAGGTTCTCACAATCCTTTGGCAATAAAAATTCTATGCGAAAGTGAGCAAGTGCAAGTTAGCACAAGATGAACTTGAATACCTTGGACACATCGTCGGCAAGGACGACATCCGTGTTGACCCACAAAAGGTCCAAGCTGTTGTGGACTGGCAATGTCCCAAGAATGTTGGGCAGATACAGTCTTTTCTTGGCCTTACAAACTACTTTTGACGGTTTATGCAAGGGTATTCGACCCTGGTAGCACCGTTAACCAGGCTCACGCAAAAAGACGTGCGTTGTGAATGGACATCTGATTGTGAGAACACTTTTCTCAAGGTCAAAGAGCTCCTATCCACGGAGCCCGTCCTAGCTCTTCCGAATCCATCGCAACCGTGGGTGGTTCAATGTGATATGTCAGTAGTAGGACTTGGAGCCGTCCTCATGCCGTCCTCATAGTAACCATTGTGCATGAGGACCAGGTCACCCAGTTGCATATGAGAGCCGGAAGCTCATCTCCGTGGAAACGCGGTACACGACTGGGGATCAAGAGCTCCTTGCGGTAGTACACGCTTTCAAGATGTGGGGTTGCTACCTCAAGGGTGCTGAAGGGGGTGTGACGGTCGTGAGCGACCATAATCCATTGGTGTTTTTCCAAACACAACCGAACCTGTCAAGACGGCAGGCGCGTTGGAGTGAATACCTGAGTCGATTCTTGTTCACATGGGAGTATCGGCCAGGACGCATCAATGTGGCTGATCCACTAAGCCGACAACCTATGGAAATTAAAGCAACGACCAAGGTCAGTGGGTGTTTTATGGCCATTGCAATAGCAATAATACAACCACCAGATCCCCTTGCACCTCTGCGGCAACAACGACGAGAGATTATCCATTACAACGGTTTTGTAGACAAGATCCGGATAGGATACTATGTGGATTCTTGGTTTCAAGACTCTCAAAATCTGGATAAGTATGGCTTGGTGAAGGCCGCAGGAATCTTCTGGCACGGAGAAAAAGTTGTTGTGCCAAAACTCGGGAGACCTTTGAGCAAAGGTGATCTCCAAGTTCTACGACCTGCCGGTCGCAGGTCATGTGGGACCTCGAAAGACAGGACAGGCACTCTCGGACCACTATTGGTGGCTAGAGTGGAGTTTTGATGTTGGTAAGTATTTCATGACATGCGATCTATGTATTTGGAATAAGGCTAGTAACAAGAAGCCTGTTGGACTCCTCGAACAACTTCCGATTCCTGGGACTCCATGGGAGTGCATCAGCATGGACTTCATTACTGGTCTTCGAGACACAGCCCGTGACCATGATGCAATACTAGTGGTTGTGGATCTTTTGACGAAGATGACACACTTCATTCCTAGAACCACTGACGTGAACGTAGAGGAGACCGCTCGTCTCTTCTTTGAGGGTGTTGTAGAGTACCACGGCTTGCCATTGCGCATTTTCTATGATCGAGATCGCAAATTTGCTAGTACGTTTTAACAAAAGATGCACAAATTCTGGCACTGAGTCGCAAATGTGGACAGAATTTCACCCTCAAACTGACGTACAAATAGAGCGCATGAATCGCACTCTAGAGTAGATGCTCGGCATATACGTGAACCCTGCCATGCATGATTCGGACAAATTCCTAGCACCGGTAGAGATTGCGCTGAACAACTTAGTGGACGAGTCCACACAGTTCACACCGTTCGTGTTGAACAGTGGTCGGCATCCAGTGGTACCCTCTTCATTGGTGAAGAGTGGGAGTACAGGAGGGCAGGTTCCTTCTGCTCAAGCCTTTACCGGGCACATCGATTCCTTGTTGCTAGAGGTGAAGGGTCACCTTCTAGCAGCTCGACAACGTCTAGAGGCACATGCCGACAGATATTGCCAGGAGGTCTCGTTTGACATCGGTGACAAAGTGGTGCTTAGCACTAAAAACCTTCGGCTGAAGTGGCCAGGGGTAAAAAAACTTCTACCGAAGTGTATTGGGTTGTTTCCCATTGTGGCACACATCGGGCCAGTGGCATACCGATTGCTACTTCTGCCGAGTATGAAGGTACATGACATGTTTCATGTAAGCATGCTGGCTCCATACATGACAAAAGGAACCGTTTAGCTACCGCCAGCAGTCTTGGCTGCCGACGGCGAATACGAGATCCTTCGCCCACTCTTGCACTAAGAGCGTACTCTTTGGTCGCGCGTTATCAAGGAGTACCTCGTTCATTGGGCCGGTTGTTGACCTGAATATCATTCGTGGGAGCCCGAATCTTGGTTGCCCACAGGGGTGGTCAACGAGTCCTGAAGCAAGCTTGCAGCTCCCACAGATCGACGCGTGGCAGGAGGTACCACCTAAACGCGACAAAAGTGAACAACATTCCCATAGGGCAGCATTTGTGGACAGCGAACATAGGAGGTTCGGGACGCCCAACATGGTTGTTGCGCGGACGCCCAAGCCTAAAAGGGGGAGGCCGCTAGCCGTGATGACCTACAAGCTGCAGCTTAGGTGTAAGTACCATGCACGTGTTCATGTTTACCTGGTGATTGAAATTATAAATTTTCTTTCATAGTGTTGATGACTTATTGATTGACAATCTTACTTATTTCTGAACCGCGACGGATGATATTAAGTGGGGAGGAATGTAGCGGGAGGGCTGGTTCGGCCCTCCCTCCTCGCTCAAGCAAGGAGTGGGTGCGCACCACCCCTCGCGATAGCGAGGGCTGGCCGGCGGCAAGCAATTCTCTGGCCGCGGCCAGCTCCCTACCGGCCGGCTGGACGGCCGGCGGCCGGCCAAGCGACCGGCCGGCCAGCCACCAGACGCCGATCGCGGCCTCAACCCGATCGGCAGCTGAGGGGCCACAAGGGCCTCGAGGGTGAGGCCTTGTGGCCTCGTGCCCTTGTCCCCCCCGGTCTCCTTGCAAACAAGCAAGAGAGGACAAGGGATAGGGGGAGCGAGGGTGAGGACGAAATAACTGGCGCAAAATCGCCAGCGAGCCTCGCATGCAACGATTTCACGCCAGGAAGACAAAACGTACACCAAAGTTCGTTTACAACGAACTTTGATATTCGAGTCTCCTTTCTCTGGGTCGTTGATGACGATTGCCCCTCAGTCTTGCGAAGGGGGTAAATTCTTGACGCGGACTTAGAACACCATTTTGCGAACTCCTACGACGACTTCAGAGCAGGAGCTGGAGACTCGACCCGTTACAGCCTTACTCCACCTCTCTTGCTCGTCCTCCACTCGCGTCATTTGCACTTCTATTGTAGGTTCCGGGACTTACGTCTCAAACATGGTTGCCATTTGAGCAACTAGAGCTGCTGGGAGGAGCTTGTCATTTGCTGCTCTCTACTCCTTTACTCGCGGACGGAGTTGCCGCATGAAGGTAGTGGTAAAGCTCTGTGCTCAAGAGGACCCGTAGTTGTTGTGGATAGCTCCTTCACGTAGTGCTGACGCTTATGCTTTCTAATCTGCCTTAGCGTGCTTTTGTTCCACTCGCTCATGGTAAGTTTGCATCAGCTATAGAAGGTTCACCTCCAAAGCTGCTGCTGGCCAGATATCCATTAGACCATGGTTTTTGGTGTAGAAGCGAAGCCTGAATCGTAGATCTTTAGCTATAGCCACTACATGGCAATTATTCTAGAGCCAAACGTACTTCTCCAGTTTTGCAAGTGCCTTCTCCAGCTTGGCGACATGGAAGCCAATAACTTCACCTTTGGATTCAGTTTGCCTACATCACCCCTTCTCTTCCTTTTCTCCATTGTCGCCTCTTCTTTCACCTTCCAGTATGAGAGCTCGTCAAACATGGACTCAAAGAACGGGATGCAGATATCGAGTGTGAGGCATTTGATCCCACTAATGTCATCGGTGGAAGCCTTGTAAGGCTTGAGAATCAAGGTAATTAGCGTAATGAGAGTCCACTCATCGGAGGTCAAATTTAGCACCTCTCAATCTTCTCCATACCTTTACGCCAGCTTGGCTAATCAGGCTTCAAGTGCAGCACATGCTCCATCATGTTGAGCATGGAGTTCGTGCGCGTCTTTGTGTCAAGATGACACATCACATAGGTCAAACTCTCAGTCGCTACACGGTTTATGAGTGACTACTCACAAGGCGTGCTACAGGTTGCAAAAAGAGTGATTTTCCCACCAGATGAGAATACTTTATCCACAACCAGCCCGTTCATGAAGTCATTCACCCCCATCTTCGACATATGATTTAAGCAACAAGTATACCCAGCCTTCTTAAATGAAATTTCTATAGCGAGGATGATGTAATTGTCATTCATGGCATCAATTGTGCTTTCATTGTCCACGGTCAAGCACAACATCCTATCCCATAGCCTCAGGACTTGAGTGCCTCTTCAAGACTTCAATCATCCTGACTATAGTGGGACTCTATTGTACGGCCGGGAAAGTCAAAGCCATTACCTTGATTTTCGAATCATCTATCCAGTGAGCTGTCACCACTATGTACTTCAACCTATTGTCTCCTTTCCAGGCGTTACTTGTGAAAGAAATTGCACATTTAACCTCTAAGAGCTATAGGCAGATTCTTGTTTTGAATGCTATTGCGACAAGAACGATCTCTGTTAAGATGGTCATGCACTCAGGCATCACAACTGCTGGATTGGCGTGTCAAAAAATTGTTGTAGCCAGTAGGACTCTATGCTAAGGAAGCTCACGTTTTAGTCGATGATGTGTTTTTGGACGCAAGTCAAGAATTTATTTTTTTCGAACACAACTTCGACCAAAGCAATGCCCCGCAGGATGGTAGTGTTCTCTTGATTGACGGGCGCACCGTCTTTTACTTTGACATCAATAGTAATTGCCTAGACACTAGACCACTTTATCTCCTGAGCACCACCTTCCTCCTTCAAACGCTTGTGGATGACGGAAGGCTTATTTTGCATGTGCTTTCACATGATTGGTGTGCACCCTTACTTGTGGGAGAAATGTTTTGGGAAGTAGATGCAGTATGTATGTGGGTCTTCTTTGTTTTTGGTCTTGGTGAAATGTTTCCACAACAGAGACGGTGTGCCTGTCCCTTCCAGGTCCTTTCCCTTATAGCCATGTGTCTCATCACCACTATCTTCCTCGTCATTCGAACCTAGACAATGTAGTGTGCCGAACTTGTCTGCGACACCATCGTCGACCATGGTGCCAATGGTGACACTTGTCAGTCCAAGACTCTGAGTGACAAGTATCGAGTGACCAGCACTGACTCGGAGTGCTCGCCCACACAAACAACCCGCTCAAAGTAGAAATGGCACACAAGTGAAGACCCCTAACCCGGATCTTGCGATGCGAAGGCCAACCCAGGATGCTAGGTGTTTCATGAAATATCCGTATTTCATTTAGCAAAACCCGTAGTTTGTAACTGGAAAATGATTAAACCCATCTACTGTAGCATGTAATATCACTTATGAAAGGATCATATTTATTTTAGAAAATCATCAAGATGTCCTTGTCAACTATCTAAAGTGGACAATGGTTTATGATTTGTTTGGTGCTCAAACGAATTGGAGTGATTATCATGCGTCAAACACCGGCCATGCGCAATGCTCATGGCACCTCATGCTCCACGAGGTGTACACGTGACGTGCTTCTTTCAGGCATGCCATGCGAATATGTGGGATGGATAGCCTATCTACACATAAAGTTGGTAGATGTGAGATATTTCTCTAGCTAGGCTTTAATGCAAAGCGCAATAATCACATAGTGAGTGGTTTGTGCCATGTTTTGGCACCGCATTACAATGTGAGCGGTGGCTACACTTACAGATCGTCCACGTCATGACATGCAATCATGCCTTGTGCGGATGCAATCCCCTTGACGACAGGGATAATTGCCGTAGTGTTGGTTTGAACTGGACCATCGCTTGATTTTCCATCCCCCCCACTCGCTTGATGCGAGATGCGCGGCTCCATGGATCGGATCCTTGCGATTGATCCGGAACTGCAAATGGAACCGAGATTTGTGATCTGTGATTGAGATAGGTACATTCGTGGAATTGGTGTGCACCCTTAATAAATACACGGGCACTTTGTTACACATTTGGTTAGAGGGGGGTCACCAAGGACTGTGGGCACTGAAACGTGAAGGCTTGAGGGTCGAAGACCCTCAAGCACCGCAATTTTGGCCTAGTCGGCCAAGGATTCTATTGAACCCATTACATCATGCCATAATGCCAATGAACTTAGATTGTGTGCATATGAATATTGTAGTATGTATTAGATTTCTTAACATTTTAATATCTCACAAAATGTGGTTACTTTTTGATACATGCATCCACATCAAATAGTTTGAAAAGAAGGTGTACACACATTGTTTTCTTTGGAATTGTTTTAAGATGATCATCAACTCTAAAAACTAGATGGTTTATTAGATATAATTCTTAAAACAAGAATCTAATAAAAGTTTGTTTTAAAACATATACTGCATATAATCGATGAGAGAATTCAATGAAATAGCGTTTTAATAAAATGTTTTCAAAACTTCACATATTACTACATGTACAACGATAATGTAATGGAAAGATCTATGCATAATCATTTTATTCAAATGATTTATACAAATATAGTACAATAATCCTACTACATAAATGCATGAAAAACTACCAATACATTTTTCGCATATTCACCTATCTTGTGTTCCCTTCCGTAATAGATGTAAAAATATTTTTGAATACAATGTTCATTCATCAGTTTATTTAGCCTCAAAATCTAAGCATTAGTATTGGTTGGTTGGCAGTTGTTGGTTGTCAGCCATCTATGTGAACTGAGAAAAACTTGTAGAAATAAATTTAGAAAGAATGATGATTGAAATTTATGGCCATAGTAGTAGTTTATCATTAAAAACATCAATACAAGTTTTCTGAGGATGATTATAATATGAAGAATTTCCATTTGCTTAAGCAAGAAAACTTAAGTACATATGTAGACTGATCGCTTTGATGATCTCTTAGTTATCAATGTTTTTAAAATATCTTACTGTTAATGACTCCTTCTTTATTGAATGCAACATATTCAAGTTTTATAGTTGAAATTTGACATTATGAGAAGAAGATACCATCCTTATAGCCTTTTCAAAAGAATTTCATTTCCATTTTGTATCTTTTGGAAGAATGGTTTAAACCATCCATATTTAGCACACGTCTTGTGTTTGACTTCATGAAGGTTTAAAAAACTAGATGCATGAGAATTAGCTTGATATAAAAATGTTATGAGGATGTTTACATGATATCAAGATTAACCACAATGAATTTAGCCAAAGTGTGGAGAAGGAGATTCATGTAGACTATGAAAGGAAGACTTTTCTTCAAGTTAGAGTGTGAGAACATTATTTATGAATGTTAAAATGGATTCTATCACTAGTTGTGCATGAAACGATCCTAAAACAAATCCAAAACATTAAAAAGATATTAGCCATTTTTTGCGGCCTCCCAAAATCGGTGTGGTTTGACAAAGATTCTCATTGTCACCTTTTTCCTTTTGATTATGTTGGACTTCATTCAAGTCTATCATTATGCTTTGAAAAAGAGTAATGTTTTTGGTATTATTTTTGAAAAACTAAAATGAGGAAAACATGGAAAAACATTTCTTTTCTGTGATTCTCTCATGAATTGTTCTAGCATTGATTATAAAGATCTAATGAAGGGTCATCTCTTATATAGAGTTTTTTAAATGGACAGATTGGAGGGGAGATTGTTTTGAGCTAGTCTTCCGCGGAACATTATATTATAAAAGGTTGAGCAATCATAGAATGGTAATGCCTCTGCAACTTGTTCGAAAAGCCACGTGGCTCTAGTTAGGTTACCTTTCACTATGTGTCGTGAGATGGGATGGCCTGAGGGTAAAAAAACCTTAAGCACTATAGTTTTGTCCTTGTCAGCGAAGGATTTTGTCAAATATGTTACATTGGCACCAACGTTCTAGGACTTCAATCCCACGTTAGGATTACCGAAGATGTCAAGGTAACTCTCCCTTTTTTGTGGGTAGAGTGTAGCATGGAAGTTTCATGCGGACCGGTCGAATGAGCCACTTGGCTTGAGCAAGGTTGGATTGGATTACAGGTGATGAGATAAGATGGATTGAGGGCCGGAGACCCTCAACCACCGCGGTTTGGGCCTTGTGAGCCAAGGAATGTGTCAAATCCGTTATACTGCTAATGGTTGGAAGTAGATTTTTTCTCCTTCAACTTTTGTGTAATGGAAGTCGTAGTGTTTTCATGGTTAGTATTATGAAGTTATACATATGATGGAATTACTGAAGTTTAGAATATTTTTCAACGTTTGAATTCTATAAGTCATGTCTATCATGTCTAGGGTATTGGATATAAATCTAAAAACTTGATTCTATTTTGTTGCTTAAAGATGTGATATTTGAGTTCAAATTGAAAGTTAGAGGAAGTTATTGATTTCATTTTATTCTTAAGGATATCCTATTTTTTACTTTGTTTCAATTTATGGCTTAAATTTGGATGTGAATCTGATAAGAGGAGTTTAAAATGGGTTTACTGTAAAGCTTTAATGTGACATGTGATCTATATATGTTTTTTTGTGATTTTTCATCCAAGCGCCATAGATTTGGTTGTGATCAATGTTGCTTTTGTATTCAACACATTTGTCGTGTGAATTTGGCTAGATGACACCCCTGAAGGAAGGTTATGCATGGAAGAGGATTGTTGGTGAGATGATTTAGGTTGGGAAGGTTAGGGATGTTCAAAGAGGGATAAGGGATGGGGGGAGGATGAGCCAAAAAATATTATTTGAACCTTCATGATTGATAAATGATGTTTACTTGGACATCTATTGAATCATAAGGTTTGAGTTTATTAAAGTACCTTCCCATGGACAATTTCTATGGGAAAGCTCCGTTGAATTAAGCTGTATTTGAGATATCCTTTCTCACCTTTATGTTGTTTTCTACCATCTTCACAAAATTAAGCTTACTTGAAAAAAATGTTTTTCATGGTGCTTTCAACATCAATATTGACGTGCAAGTTACCCTAATGTTTTTGTAATTTCTTGTGTTTGTTTATTAAGGCTAATGCCTTTGTGCTCTTGATTATTTCTAACATTTTAATGAGAGAATGAATTGAGTAATTGATTGTTGTTTGGTTATTCATTGAGGATTATCGCGTTGAACCATGGCTATTGGATTGATAAAAAATGGCCTTGGAAATGAAGTGATCAAAACCTCAGCTCTAGCATCCCTAGAGTTCAGGGAAAGCTGCCACTTAGCTTTATGTCCAGAAGGGAAACACAAATGTTTTGGGTTACATAGTAACCTTATTACCATTGCTTCATTGGGTGAATGAATTAGTTTTTGCGAATTTGTATATTGGTTGTTTGGTGGTTCGGTCATTGGTCTGACGTACCCACCAATCAGGGTGCAAGAATTTCTCATACTATATGCCGCCCCCTTGTTCGCGGACGCATAAGCCGGGTCGGCCTTGAAGAAAAAAGTCATGGATAGTGACCTAGATGTATGGATAGACCTCGGATTATATGGAAAGACTTGTCTGACGCCACAACCAAAGGGTAAGGATTGTACGTTGGGTTGGGTTCAACCCCTCGAGTCCATTTGCGAATAGAATTTAGTGCTGTTTTTTCCCTATTTTTCGTTCCTTCTTTGTAACGCGAGGTCGAGAGTTCAAGGCACATGTCACACCTTGTGCTACATCCTTGGCCTTGCCCTTTCCTATTTCACGAAACTGGTTGTCATGGTCAACTCTTTAGTCTTGTGAACCTCGCTTCAAACACTGCAAAATTGTAGTTAAAAGAAAATGAATTCAACCATCACCATACAAGAAGGTAAATGTATTAAATTATTCCAATGATTACGTTATAATATTTTTAGAACATATAGAAACATTAACAATTCATCTTTTATAAGTTTTTCAAAGATCTTTTTTTTGTGAAGTTCGTAGTAGTGTGAAACTAGCATGTTCACAATACAAGAAAAGATTAATATAATTCAGATAAATTCATCATTAGATAAAACAATCTTCATAAAAATGAGACAGAATGCCTTTCAATGTTCTTCTTTTAGTATTCCGTTGAATTGTTCT
The DNA here is from genome assembly GCA_023375785.1 of Penium margaritaceum. Lineage (NCBI taxonomy): Eukaryota > Viridiplantae > Streptophyta > Zygnematophyceae > Desmidiales > Peniaceae > Penium > Penium margaritaceum. The sequence goes on along the minus strand of SZWC01004717.1, from coordinate 1,532 downwards.
TCATCATAATGTATTACATTCGTTTAATTTTTGGTTGTGTTCTTTAAGCTTTTAAATCCACACGAGCTGGAATAAATCTAGTATAGCTTAAAATACTTTAGGAAGAGTTTTCCGACATCATACACAATGTTTAAGAGCACACATGGGCAAACAAAAAATTGTTTGAACGAATGCGGGTGGCAGTTTGGCAGTCGTCTTACAAGCATTTTTTCTTCCACGGACGAGGCAAAGTCTCATGGAAAACCTTCCATTATGTGGTCTAGATTGCCTGGAATTATCAAGTGATACTAATTTGAATACTTGTGTTCGGTTACCATGTAATCGTATGCATGCTTTGCGTGCAACACCTGCCTCTTGTTGGGTTACATAGTAACCCTTTGTTTTCTTGCTTTTGTGTGTTTGTGCCGCAAGAAATCGTGATTGGTGGATCGGTTATTTTTCTCACTTATCCACCAATTAGGGTGCTAGAATTTGTAGGAATGTATGCCCCCCCACGTCCGCGGACGCCCTACCTAGGTCGACCCAGTACAAAAAAATCACGGACATCCACCTAGATGTCTGGACAGACCCCGAATAGTAAGGAACCACCATTCCAACGACATAACAACAGTGTAAGGACTATATGTTGGGACCAACCTTGGCCTCGCCCTGTCCTGTTTCACGGAGCTGTTCGTGAGGACAGACACTTGGGACTCGTGAACCCGGCTTCAAACAGGGTCCAAATGCAATTTAAAGAATAGAAATTCAACGAGTGTCGTAGAAGAAGGTAAATAGATTGAATTCTACCTATAATTACGTCATATTAGTTTTCATTACATAATGAAACATTCAAAGCTCATCCAAAATTGTCAAAGGTTTTATTTTTTTGAAGTTAATCATAAATATGTGAAATTATAATGTTCACAATAGAAGAGCAAATTAACATTATTGAAATGAATTCATCATGGGATAAAACAAAAATCATGAAATAAAGAGAAGAAATGCCTTTTGAGGTTCTTCTTCAATATGTTGGTGAATTGTTATACATAAAGCTGTATTACCAAGCACATCTGTTCAGTTTTTGGTTTTTTATAGCTTTTACATCCACATCAGTTGGAATAAATCCACCATAGGTAACTTAGGGAAAGTTCGCTCCAACCATACACAATGTTTAAGAGCACGCATGGACAAACAAAAAAGAGAGTTTGAACAAATGTGGGTGACATTTTGGCAATCCATTAACAATCAGATTTCGATTCCACGGACGAGGTAAAGTCTCATGGCAAACCTTCCATTATGTGGTCCAGATTGCGGGCAATTTTTTGGCCTCTGCAGAGATCCTAATATGAATACTTTTGCTCGGTTACTATGTGACCCCATGCACGCTTTGCGTGCAACTCCTGCCTCTTGTTGTTATTGCCTCTCCTGATGTGTGCTGTCTGCTGTCGGCCGATGGACGCCGACGGCGACAGCTGCGTCTCTCTCCCTCGATCTGTCATTCCGTCGTGTCTCGTCCAGCTGCGGCTGCGGCGGCTGCTCGACCCTTGCTCTAG
>SZWC01004716.1:150788-154517 GCA_023375785.1 Penium margaritaceum | reverse complement strand
AGCAGCACACCAATTGTTGGAGATGAGATATGGAATAGCTGAACCATATGCAAACAACCCTTGATGCCTTCCCTCTAAACAATCCCATTCATCAGGCACTGAATACACTGTACAGAGTCCAAGTGCTGGAGAAAACATTTGGATTGCTAAATATATGGGATTGGATTGAATTACCTTAGACTAGGCTGAAAAGGTTCTATAATTTAAATAATGATTGACTGAATGATGTGGAAACCTTAGAATAAGTCAAGAAGACCTTCTCAGATGTGTCAGGATTTTGAGGGTGTTACATCACTTCTGCAATGTTTGCATAACTTTCTCAATGGTCACTTGGTAGGTTTTTGGACACCTTGAAGGTGAAGGGTCACACTTTTCAATATCCTACTGTATATTATCAGATATTTCTTGAAACAATAGTCAGCATCAACATAAAAATGATAGCATTGTGGAATTTGTAGATTTGTGTACATGGAGATATGATTTTTATTACTTCTAACTATGTGACTATATCTGAATCAAATAGGTTGAATAATGCGTGATATGATTCAAGTGAAGAAGAAAATAGAGATGGCTAAAAAAAAGCCTCAATCCTCTAGCAAATTCCTATTGGTGATGTTTTAAGAATTTTAGTTCTAGTGAAGGTACGATTCTGAACGTTATTTTTGGCGTTATCAATTGTTTTCTTCATTTCTCTCAAAATGTTCAAGTTCAAACGCAAGCATTAAGCCATTGGATTTGGTTTCACTATACATTGTGATCTTAATAGAGAAGGTTTTTCGATAATCAATAGAAATAATGTTTTCAAAATTTCTTCATCATAGAAGAAACTTTCCTTGAATCATTTCAAATTTGGAAAAACCGACAGTGATTTAATGTCAAACCATCAAAAGCAATACAAATCAGCAAAACGCTTAACTTTTCTTGCATAAACAGATATGGAGGTCTTTTGGTTATCAAGAGACATGGAAAAAACAAATTTAATATTCAATTTTATGTGGGAAAAAATCACACTTATGATTATGAAAGAATAAATTGTGATTGGATTTTTAAAGACTACAAATTTGAGTGTTGATAGCCTTAAAAACACACAGTATGGTCAATTTCCTTCTACACGGGTTGAACGCAAAAAATTGACGGCTACCAATTACACTTGTTCTGCCACGGAAAATGAAATTTTAGCATGCACATGGATACGGATCAAAAGCTATTGAATACATGGTTGATTCTTTTAGTGAATTGTCTGACAAAACTGAAGAATGAGTCTTTAAGGTAAATAATGACTCCTATATAGATACAGAGTGGGGTGAAACTTTGGTATGTGTTCTGAATAGACAATTTACAGGACTGCAAAATGCACTGCAAACAAGAATTCAGGAAACATTGTGATTTTGATGTGAATGATACCACATGTAACATACATGATTTTTGCACAGAAAACTCATGCATTTAAAAACATTGCTGCAAAAAACTATCTTTGAGAAAACCACCTAAAAAAAGCGTAACACTTATGGCCGGTGCACCAAGAGCGTGACATATAGCACCACATATCTGTCAGGTGACATATTCAAGACATTTGAATCATTTTATGCAAAGAAGAACTGGCAAAATCTCCTAAGTTACAGCTGACGTACATGTCTGAAACCAACCACGCATGATAGTGGCAATAAGAAATATACTTTCATTTAACAAGAAAAGTTATACAATCCAAGACATTGCCTAAAGTAACAACCATTTGAACTATTCTTGTTTCTTCTAACAAAAGTACTCTTGAAAGAGAATTTTATAGGATTTAGGTGAAAGAAGTAGGTGTATTAGGAGAATGATTTCTTCACAAGTGGACCATGATAGGTGTTGGAAAGATCCTCTTACCCCAAGGTTTATTAAAATTGTATAACCAAGACGTTTAAGCACAAATTGTACAGTAGCCAAATCTTCCATTATCGCAAGAGGCTATTGCACATGACCATTTTTGGAATCCATCTTTTCCATGAAATGTGGTACACTATATGCATTGATAACGTGCACAATGGGTATAAAATAAGTTATCCACGAACTGTTAGTACATCAATCATGGCATAAAGCTCGGAACAAAAATGATCACACAAATTCTGTGATGTTTTTTCAAATTGATTAAGTAAAATCATGCTTTGATTTGAAAAAATGCTAAGATAATTATTCTTCAAAAACGGTTTAGGTGAATGCATGCCTTGTTCTACAATACTACAAAGTCTTAGTGCACTCAAATGTTCAAAGGTAAACAAAATCGTTTGACACGTAAGCCAATGTCATGAGTACTTCATGAGATGTTAAACAGATGTGTTGTTTTGTTATGTTGACAACTCTAGAGGGCTGCAATCATGGTGGATGTGCACAATGTGATTTGGATGCATCAATACCCTTTGGGGGGTCCTATGCATCACTAGTGGTTGCGGATGCACATATCGGTACATGATTGAACATGCCAGGGATTCTAACCTTTTACAAGTACTCAATGGTGAAACCAATGACACCCTATGACTTGATGAGCGATCGTACAAATTGTGGTACACAAGTAATACCAAAGATAAAAATGTAAATGAGTGGAACAACAACTGTATTGAAAAGACAAGGATGATCAATAGTGAAATACTTGAATGAGCTAAAAAGAAGTAAGGGCACCTTCATGGGTCCTCAAAAAGTTTGAGACATTTTAATTCTGTGGTTGAAGAATGCAACCTTCACATTCTATGTGACAAGATGGACAAAGTAACGAAAGTAAAGAAACATTGAGGTTGACACCTAAAGGGAATATCAGCTCAAACCTTAAAATGATTTCATGGAAATGCACAAAAAAAAGTTCTTGAACCACTTTCAACCACATGAGTTGATCCAATGTTGTGTGAAAACTTTAAACAAAAAAAGAGCAGTACCGTTTTATTGCTTCTATGGTTTCAAGGAGGTATGCCGATTTACTTTTTTTTCCATGAAGCAACATTGACGTACTTGGGATCAGGTTGTGTCTTACAATTGGTGCCGGAAGCTAGTAAATTAGGAGAAGAAACTAAATATGATTGATTTATGGCAAGATAATGTAAACACGCACAGCTCAATGGTTAAAAAAACCACATAATGAGTCATCATTTGAATGATGTAACAAAGCGGGGGATGAGGAAGCCTATCACTGTGCACGTGTACAAATGCTTTATATTTCCATGATGAGATCATCCATGACAAAGGTGGATGTTCAACGTGGCTTTGATATTAGCAATACCATGTTTGTTTGGCCATATCAGAGTATTTGACTTACGGAGACTGGTATGATATCTGACCAATGCACTGAAGTGTGCTTGCGGTAGAAAAGTGGAATGAATTAGTCCCTCTACGTAATCTAATTTCTCACATGCTTTTCAACGTAATTCATTTCAAAAAACACCATTTTACATTTCTAGAAGATTTGCTGTCCATGATGGACAGATGTCACAATTGTCAATTGTTCAAATGATTTCCGGGAGGCCAAGGCCAACGGAATGGTCTCTCACGAGGCATGCTTGCAAAACAAGCTATGAGACTGCAGTTTTTTTCTAGGTTGTCTGGTTCAGCTTTAAGGAAGAATTCATGGACAGAAAAACATTGAACTTTTGGGAAATTTCCAGTATGAACTTCAGCGGTACATTCATGAGTACTGCGCAGGATCGATGGCTTCAGGTTTGTCCCTCCTCTACTGCGGTCACAACAGTATTTTTTATCAGT